>NW_020870144.1:352021-369521 GCF_003789085.1 Penaeus vannamei | reverse complement strand
TACATTGTGAGGAGATACATAATCTTGAGATTATGGTAGGTATTAGAGTATTAATGATGTATCTTCTCTCCCTTCCTGAGATACATAGATTCTCTCCATTTGATCTAATTCACCCAATACCCTTAACCCCATTCACGTTTTACAAATCCTCACCATACTTTATATGCTCTCCCCTTTACCCTTTTCACTATCGTATTATTTAGCGCTCTACAACTTTGATATCTAGCACAATTTACCTTAATTGTTTACTCGTGTTTATGCTTTTTGCCTCAGTCCCTTCCATATAACCTCTGATGTCTAGCACATTTATTTGTTTTAACCATTAACCATCTATGTGTATCTTCCTGTAATTCACAATGTATTGCATATTCCCTCAATTTAGATTCAAGAAATGCTTTAATTTCTCATTACAGTTACATAGGCCCTGAGGGGTGGCATGAGGGGCAGTAATAGTTCAGAAAGAAATGCCAAATGATATATCAATATTGCATCATAGTGCATGCCACAGACTGTATATGCTCATTATTGGATGAACCACACCGCTGTTGGATTCATGGGTATGTGTTGAGCATAAAGATAATTTAAATACTGTTGTATTTAAAATGTGAGGTCGGAAGATGCAGTTATATAGACAATTTTCATGTCAACAGAAATCTCGTAAGCTTACTCCACTAATTTTAGGAATATATTTAACCATGCATATTATAGATGAAAAACAAAAGGGGGACACCTGATAATTTGTCCATGGTTTCTGGTAAGGATAAAAGAGAAATACAAACTGGAGAGGCAATATTACTATGTCAGTAAACAAGACGAAAAACATGAAATTGTTACAAGCAATTCTTTAACTCTTTTTGCGAACTTCAACATAAAAAGTAGAACACCTCTAGATTGGCATGATATCACCATCCAAAGGCATAGCACATTTGAAATAATAACTATCAATGTACAGAACCTTCCTACTCGATGAACCTTTTGCACGGAAACACCATATTTTTACATTTGTATCTCCCTTTATCATTGGCTAATCAATCATGTTTATTGGGACCTGTAACTGTATTATTTTTCATAGTAAAAATATGTATGACTGCTGTCTGATGTCAGTACATGATCTAAATTTCTTAAACACTTTTGAAACGTGTCTCTTGTACAGGGTCATAATAATCCATCTCCCATTAATTGAGATTTTCATTCAAAAGACCATCTTAAATCTATGTAAGAACTGGGAGAGTAAACTGATTCTTCCAAAAGCACAAAAACAAGTAATTACAAAAACTGTGTAATTCACTTCAAGTTTACTGAATTAAAGCAGTACATAAGAACAAAATGTTTACTATTTTTATCATTTTGCACTTTTCAATCAAAAATTGGTCTGTCTTTCAAGATTATATGCCAAAGGAAACTACGTTATTCAAGTTTAACTTAACGACAAATTGGCTTTTTTCTTTTTACTTATAGGTCATACTTCATCTTTTAAATGCAAAATGCAGTGCACAACAATGAACACAGTCTTATTAACTACACTTAAAATGAATTCTTTTACTGCTACATTTTTCCAAATAATGGTGTTATTCTAAACTACTCCACTATTGAGACAAAACAATCCTTTCTTTAGCAATTCATTATTTATCAAAATCATTTGTCTTTCTTAACCTATATAGCTTCTTCCTTACATGTTCCTACTTTCTTAATAAACCAAGTAAAAGTGTAAAAGGAAAGGCGTAAGTCAATAAGAAAACTCAGTTATATTGTAATATTGATTTCACTCTCTTTGCCCAAAAAGAGGGACTTCTAAAAAAAATCATTTTTTCCATCCATGATATTTACAAAACCAAAGGTCACTTAGTGCTAAAAAGAAGTATTATACTCTTCATGCAACTTTAATCAGTGGTTTCACGAGGGAAAAACTGCCAATGATAATTAGTTAGTACCATTATTTTACACTGCAGAACTAGAGAGTGCAGATCCACATTGCCTAAACCTTAACAGTGAAATTATGTTTTCCTTACTTCTACAATCAACAACTTTTTATCTCCAAAGTGCATTTTGCGAGAAATATGCAATCACTCCCATCATTAAAATATGAAGAACCTGCCTCTGCTTATTGAAGACAGTTTCTAAGGCCAAGACTTTCTATGTTTATTGACATCATTCTGTTGCCATAGTTGTAGTATTCTAAATACTATCATTATTGTATTGTATCTGCATAAATGAATTACTTTTATCAATATAAATTGGATAATGAAACAATTTAGCTTGAAAATGTATGATTTCTATTTTCACAAAATTAAAGGCTTATATAACGCATGTGTAGTTAATGTAATCAAAGGTATGCTATTATTCATAATATTTCTAGTTACAGTCCATTTCCTAACCAACATTAAGTTAAAAAAGGGTGGGGGGAAAAAAAAAAAAAAAAAAAATCATTTCTTATCTATGCATGTATTCCAACAATGCATGGATACAGGATGCCATATAAATATAGACCCGAGAATGCGACAGACGTTAGCTGTTTGTACTAGACACAAATATTTCCTTCTTTCTAATCGGTGTCGCGTTCTCTCTTTGACTTCTTTCTCTTGTGTCTATGGGAAGGTGATCTGGAACGCGATCTTGGGTGTCTGCTCGAGTGTCTGTGTCGACTTGGGGAACGGCTGCGTGATCTGTGGCTTCTTCGGGATCTGGAAATCAATTTTTTCAAGTTAGAAAGGGTCACCTAAATTTCACAAATATTAAAAAAGGTCTTCTAAATTACATACATAAACAGACTATTTGTGATAGTTTTGAATTTGAAAAGAAGAAAAAAATTATTACATGCAAAATTAGGTGAAGAAGAGGAAGAAAAAGGAAATCATTTGAAAATCCAATACTTTTAGAAGGGTTAACAATTATTGCAGGGAATATATTTTTGGCCGAATGATAATTGCAATCTCGCTCATTTTGCCTCAGCACCAATGGTATTCCCCGGCCACCTAACAAGAGCAAAAAACAGACAAGTGCACTCACCGGTGTCTCTCCTCCTCGGGTTCTGCGGATGGGGGAGGCGCCCCTACAGAGTCCTCATCGAAGTACCCTCCCACCGCCTGACACCGGCAGCACATTTGGCGGTGCTCCTCCTCCTCCCCTTGGCCTTCCCAGTTGCCCTGGTTGCCCATGGAGGCTGTCCCCCTGAGCCCCACCCAGAGGGGTTGTCATAGGAACCACCTCCGTAGAAGTTGTTGCCCTCGTTGCCATAGTAGGTGTCACCATACGGGTTACCTCCAAATCTGAGAGAGGAATGGAGGTAAATGAGCAACAATAATAATAAAAATAAAAAACTATATAGCATTTAGGTTTCCAGTTTCAAGCTGCAATTTCAATACCTAAATCCAGCTCCAGCTAAAGCTTAACCATTGTGGCCTGACAGACAGATATACCAAAATAGACCGAGAGTGGTCTTTACCCAGGAAAGCTCTGGGAATAAAGACACAGTGTGAATCTATAGCGTTGGGTCTTCTTACTAAATTTTTAAGCCACTGACAACAAAAATACACAGGCACTGTTAATTATATTAATAACATTTCTCATATTTATCATCATTATAAATCTAAGAAATAATAACAATAACAATATGTTTAATAATGATAATAGTAAGAGAATTAAAACTAATCCACAAATTCAAGGAATGTAGTAAACAGGTAAGGGTAGGTATGCCTAATAATTAACTCATAGCAGAGCATTCTATGAGAAAAAATCAAATTAAGTCAAATCAAAAAAGTAAAAAAAACAGGATTTATTTTTTCTTTGAACTAAAAATTCAAGAAAATATAGAAGAAAAGATCATTGTGCTTCATATTGCTTTAGAATATGAAGCAATCTCTTACAGTATCACAAAGTATGTAAGTAAAGGTCTTTAACCCATGGAGAATAGGGAACAGCTATCACATCCTTGAGGTTATAATGGAGAAAAAAACTGCTTGTGATAGGGTGGAATATCTGCCCAAGATCATTCAAATCTAATCTTCTAATACATACATTAGAAAAAGAAAAGACCAACAGAAAAAAAAAAAAAACTTGCAACACCCTAAACATTAAAGACACTTAACAAAAGATATCAAAAGCCAAATAAAGTTCTTACTCCATATCGTTATATCCTGGCTGTGACGGAGGCAAAGGTGGAGGAGGCCCATTCATCATTACCTTGTTGGAGTATTCTCGTCTATCAGCCGTCATGACCTAAGAACAGAAATAAAATAAAATATTTATGATCCTGCTTATGATAACGAAGGTACTGACAGAGATATTGAACTTGTAAAAACAGTATCAATATATTTGGAACTAATAAAAATATATTTTGTATCTTACTTGAATGCTGAATGTGCTGTATTTACCACAATATCATACAGAGACACACCAGCAATAGCCATGACTCAAAAATAAAGAAATGAAAAGAAAAAAATAGGGAAAGGAGAAAATATGAGTCTTTTCATATCACAATCTTATAAAGGAAGCATTTTCCTCTCACTCAAACAACCAAAGTGCAATACCTGTATCGTGCTGGTCTTGGGGTTTGAAGCACCCCCAATGACGTCAATCTGGCCCATGCCTTTGTTGCGTGGAGGTGGGCCTGCCTTCGGCCGTTGGGAGCCCGAACCTCCATATTTGCTGTTATCATTTACAATGGCTACTGGGATACTGCTGGGAGTGTTACCAAAAGGCTGAAAACAAGATTAAGAGAATAATGTCTCAGAATCCACCCTTTTTTACCAACTCATATATTCTGACATTACACAATTGATCTGAAACAATCCCTCATGGTATAACGCAAACTTAATATATAGCAATACCACAAAATAATTCAAAAATACATATTCAACTCACAAAAAATAATAATAATAATGAAAAATAGAAATACATAATAAAATAAAAAATCATTACACCCCTCATACATTCACACACCTTAGTCACACTGATGCCGAGACCCGTCAAGCCAGCACCTGATTCCTGAATTCGCATCCTCTTCTGTCTCTCGCAGTATTTGAACCATGTCTCTTCATTGAAGCCTAGTTGAAGTAATCCGAAATGTCAGCACCAGGCTTTCTGTAATGCACACACAAATTTTTGAGATGCCGGATTAAAACAGAAACTTCATTCTATTTGGACCTTATCCAAAGAAAGGAAAGGATAACAATACAAAACAAGATAAACCAAAAAAAGGGTGATGATGAGGAGGAAGCATATTGAGGAAAGGAAAAAGGGAGGGAAGAGGGAATTTACCTCCAAGGTTTATCTTCCAAGTCGTCAAGGTTAAATTCTGTCACTGGAACACCATTCACTTTCCCAGGCGATGTGAAATCCTCATCCTTTAGACCTGTGGTTGGCGCAGCCTGCCGCAAATAGAAGGAGATTGTAAAGCGAGCCATGGACAATGACGAATAATAAGCAAATCCCGGGGCTAAAAGTAATTCCATCAATATGTCCCTGTCATGCAAACTGTGTCAAGGTTTTATGGGTTCAGTGCATAAAATATTCACTGAATCTATTCATGAAATGATAACTTAAAAACATAGACACAAAGGAAAACTTGGCTAAAATCCTATTTTTTCATATAAACAATTATGCATGAAGAGTCTGCCATTGAAATACCAATAAAGAAATACTGTGAAGAGATAATCGCCATATTACAGATAGATCATCTTGTTGAAAAGTCATGGCACGTCTATTGGGAATGATGCAGTAGGATGGGTTAGTTCCTTTAGGTGCTAACTATGACTCTAGCATGCTGATGTCAGTACTCACTTGGCTAACTGAATACTGTCATCATACATAACCATAATTCTAAACAATAACACTCCTTACCTTAGGCTGGAACCTCGCACCATGTGGAGCCGCCTGAATAATGTCTGGCTGGGTCTTGATCGTACCAATGGTCACTGTCAAGTCATCATCATCACTACTGTCATCATCATCTCCTTTCTCACCATCTTCCTTGTCACCTTCTTTGTCTGAAAAAAGGATAGAAGAAAAATCAACAAATTTTTTTATACAAAAATGGTAAAAAAATTAGTAGCCTCCTCTATGTAATTAAGTATATCTAACTTACTACTTTTTCATTGTCTACCTTTTCAAAATAAATTATATTCCAATCTTCTCTTTTCTTCACTAAGTAAATTCTGCACAAAACTAAATCTCGCCGCTACTATCTATAAAATATTAGGTCTGCCATTATAGGGGTTTCTCACATATTAGCACACAGAGAAAGAATCAATATCTATATTCATATCTATCTGCCTATCTATAAAACTGAAGAACAAACCCTAAAAATGATTATCTATCTATACGCCCATACATACCTTTATCACCATCTTTGTCTTCTCCATCCTTCTCCTCACCGTCCTTCCCTCCTCCCTCTTCCATTGGGGTTTCCTTCTCCTGATCATTTTCCTGAAAAAAGTGTACAAATTTAATATCAATACTCATGTTTTGGAATATGATAATGGAAGAATCTGAAAAACAAGATCCATTCATGGGGTTCTTTTGGGTAGGTGGGGAAGGGCATTCCATGATGAGATATAGAAAAACTGATTCTCGAAGGCTCCATGCGGTTCTTATCATAAAAGTAACCTCCACATAAAAACCCACTTTCCCATCCCACTCCATGCTCTGGTAAATGCCAACAAACATCCTCTCAGACATTTAGCAAGATAGAGCTTGTGCTGGATCCTTCTCATAACAAAGCATCTTGGAGAAGAACACGCTATATCTTCACGCTATCTTGCCAAAATATAAAGGAAGGAGACACTGACCTAATATTGCTGAGGCAATATCATTACTGAAATTGGCTGCATGAGTTTAAACATACCTTGCCTTTACTTTATATAGACTATTTCTGACACTCAGAAGTACAATTACTTTGTTTAACTGTTTTTGCACTGTCCTATTCTACATATTTACCAAAGCTAGCACCTTTACCATTGGTTCCATCTAATATATGGTATTGTTTGAAAATCAATGCACATATAATAGATCATAAAATAAAAAATTTATATTGCCCAAACCTTACATTGCTAATCAAAGTATATCCTAATAACAATAATAATGAATAAATAAATGCATTTATACATTTCAGGATCATAATCAAAGAAAGGGAGGATAACAGGAACACTTAATTCATCTAGGAAAAGAAATACAAGAAGAATAAGCAGCTAATATCATATTCCGTCCTATACACATTCTTATTGCACATTCTAAACCATCTGAGTAGTTCACAGTGGCAATAAAGTTGTCTGCCTAAAAGTCATCACATCCATTTCCACCTTATAACTTTCTTACAGGAATTAGAGTTATCATTCAAATAACCGCTATAACATCTGAAATCACTTAAGGTTTTTACATGTAAATTCAAAGTATGTTACCATTTTCAGGTACCTTATATATTCAAAGTACCACATACACTGTTCACAAAGATTCAACTATACATTAATCTTTATCATTATTATACAAAAAAGTTGAATTTACTGGATATATTGAGCTCTAATCCAAATATGCAGGGTGTCGCCAATTGCTGATAGTTTGGTCATTTGCCATGCACCAGGCTGACGTTCCATCATGTCTTGCATTGTCAAGGCTGCTCCAAGTTGAAGATGCTATCAAGTGGTTTGCTTGCTTGACCCTCGTTGCGGTCAGAACCAGTCCCTCAATGCACCTTTTTTTAGCCTTGTCATCTATACAATTGTTTATCCAAGAGCCAAGATCATTGAGGGCAGGGTCATTTTACGTTTCCTGCACTTCTAACTATTTCCACATGCAGTTGATTAATGCATACCCCCACGTGTAGGTCAGTATGGATAGTGTCTAAGAATAACACCTCAAAAAATTTGGCCAAGGGGCAGATGATGGTAATGTCTTGTCAAGGGAAAAATTTGGTCAAAGGGAGGATGACGGGCACATGTCATCAAGAGAAACTGTTGCCATGTGTTGAGTGATGGGATATCTCGTCATAAGTGCAGAAAGCACTTGGAGTGAGACTGACTCCGTGGACCTTCAGGAAGGGGCTTAACTGTGAGCACCCATACACGAGGGTGAAGCTTACCACCCGTCAACCTAGTCTGTGAGAGGGCTATCTCCAGGGAGGATACTATGTCCATGCAAAGGAATCTATTTCTTTATGCCATTACTGGTAGTGTAGGGTGTGATATAGAAAACTGAATAATATGAAAATATAAGAAGTGCTCAAGTAAAATGCTATCGTTATCTTGATACAGAATAACAAATGACAGAAAATGGCAAAACAGGAAAAACACAATATACTAGACATAAGTGTTCATGAAGTCTGTGCCTACAAAGTATACACCCATGAAAGTCGCCACTCAAAGAAGCCTAAAGCCTAGATTTCGGTCCACGTACATGCTGCAAGACGCATGGATCCAATGGATTTAGGTACACCTGCCCAGTTGCTTGCTAACTCTACCCTTGCATTGGTTTACCAATTTATAAATGACTGTATTGTGTTGACAGGCCAACAAGACTTCACATATGTTCTGACAGGAACGGGTACCTTATGTGATAACACTAGGTGGTCTACATGTGGTGCAACGGTCAAAATCATTCACATTTACATTTTCTACCTGTCACTGACCTATGTTCTGATTTATTTTACAGATTAACCCAATATCGCTGGGTAAAAAAGTTTGGCAAGTGGACATGATAACGAGATTGTTCATGTGCATTAGCAGTTTCCTGTTTGCGCCCGGCTCGTTCGGTAGTTTGTGAGTGACATTTGGCACCTAAGAGCTTTTATTTTGCTATAATTTATAAAAATATTATAATTTAGAAGGTTTACTTTCATTATAGGTGGTAGTGCCTAAAATCTTTACCATATAAATGAAGCCACCACTATCGGTGAAAAACAAACTCCATCCGACAAGCAAATGTCATGATACCATGCCATCCATTTCTGGGACCACAACAGCCATGGCATGCCACCCAGCAGCTAGTGGGTAACATACTCCAAGTGAAAAACTAATCAGAGCATAAGCTGAGAAAAGAAGTGTCTCGTATATTACAAGATGGTTGCATACGTTCCCGGGGAGACACCCATTACTGCTGGATATAACAATTCTATTATTTGCTATCTATACAACTAAGTAAAGGCAAAAATATCTTGCACACCCAACCAGACAATTACTTAGACACATAGCAGCTGATACTAACAAAGGCCTGACTTCCACAAACTACAACCAAAATTTTAGCTACAGTTATTGGACTAAAATAGGACTTTATTTCCCAAATCATACAGGTGTACTAACCAAAATCACAAGTAACGTCCCTGTAAATAAGTCATGGAATAACAATTTCCTTGTGTCTAGGTTATCATTATGTAACGTTAAATGACTACCACGGCATCTGTGCTTAGGCAAAAGTTAACAAACCTCTGCCACATATCTTCTGGCAGAATATATACATGGTATAGATTCAGCTTCTCACAGCCATGTAGTATAAGGTTAAATTTGCCTGTAATGGACAGAGTGACTGAAAATAAGACGATTTTCATGCATGATATTGCCTTCACAAGTTGATAATAAGAACTCATTTAAACACAAAATAATTTGCATGAGTAAAAAAATTCTGTCAGAAATTTTGAACGTAGGTGGTCACAAGTGCCAAATGACGAGCAAGTCCACAGCAATTGGGTGAGGATCTAGGGAAAAGCCCCTAATAGTAAAATATGGTGATCGGATGGAGACTGGTGGCAAAGCCCCCGGGTTAGGATGATTTTTTGGTTCATACAGCGATGTTTATAGATTTTCCACGAATGGCTAGAGTAATTGAGACTTAATCTCAGAGGGTTAACGTCACTTTTTAAACATTGCCAATAATTTCATTTATATCAGTTGCGATGGAAAATAACAAGATTCACACATATTACAGCATCGATAATTGGAAGAGGAAATAGTAATCGCAAGTCTGGATGGCTGTGTGAAACTAAAAATCACTGGATATACCAGGGAGATCATGAATATCTTGCAGAATATATCTGGTAGAGGCTCTTTGGTTTTACTGGAGCAGACAGGGCACGGAGGTTGTGGTAATGCACGTATCTCCAAAACATTCGCTATCAGACATGTTGGTATCAGCACTGAGGAACTTTCATCAAGATTTGAATAAATACAAAAGAAAACAATATTGCAAAATCTTGATCATGTCTTGGCCCATCTGCCCCAAATATGACCAAATATTTTGACCTGACGAGCATGTTCCTTTACTTTTCTTTTGGAAATTATTTTCTCTACCTACTTGTGTTGTCTTAGGTGTTCTTTGCGACTCCCCGCAGCTGAACAGGGTCCCAGCCTGAACATCTGCATAGTTAATATTAATAGGAATTTCTAAGAACCACTTTATTTATGTCTTTGGTGTAAGATTTCGGGACGCATTTCACTCCCTCATATATAATCCCCGAGTTCGCAGCACCTCGCCGTCATTCCTGGGATTAGTCGGACGAGGAGACGCCCCCGGAACCCGAATCCCAATTCAAATCGTCCCCAAGACCCTCGGGTTCCTCCTCGCCGCCTGAAACGAGGTCCTTCCCTCCTCCTCCTCCTCCTCCTCCTGCCCCAAAGGACTCCCCCCTTCTCCTTATCTCACGTCCTGACCTGTCCCGCTCTATCCGCCTCCTCCCCTGTTCTCTCGTTTATTCGCCATCCTCTTTGGACTCGTCCTTTTCGTCGCCGTAGAGCCACTGGTCCTCGTCCTGCACGTCGGCCATGTTTGACACTCGCTCTGCCTTCACGCCGCCTTGTTTACCTCCGCTGACTCCGCTAACTTTGCGCTAAGCTAGGTTGCTAACGTTTCGCTAGACTGTGGGTGCTGCGCTTGAACGGCTTTTGAAGTGCTGCATTTGAGAGTTGTATGAGGGGTTGTAGATGGAGGATGATATGATTGTATTAGGAAAATTTTGATATGTTAGATGTGATGTTTGAGGAGTTGCACGTCCTTTTGGGATGCTATACTTGAGCGCTGCGTTTAGTATGTACAAACGATGCATCAACAATATACGCGAAATTGTGAGTTTGATGCAATACCTGTGTTATAATATAGATGGTATTCTTGCATTACGTTTGGGATGGTACACCTGTGCTACTTTGAAGGAATTGCGTCTGCTAGGTTAAATGCGCTACACTTAAGGTGCTAAATGTTAGCGAGAAATCCGAATTGGCGGGTGGCAGATAAGCAGTTATGAAGTTGATGAGATAAGATATTAATCTAGTACATCTACCTAGCTGTGTGTGTGTGTGTGTGTGTGTATGTGTGTGTGTGTGTGTGTGTGTGTGTGTGTGTGTGTGTGTGTGTGTGTGTGTGTGTGTGTGTGTGTGTGTGTGTGTGTGTGTGTGTGTGTGTGTGTGTGTGTGAGTGAGTAAGTGTGTGTGTGTGTGTGTGTGTGTGTGTGTGTGTGTGTACACACACACGCACACACACACATATATACAGATAGATAGATAGATATAGATATGTGTGTATATATAGATAGATAAATATATACATATATATGTATATATACATATGTGTATATACATATATATACATTAATTTATTTGTATATATATACATATATATATGCATATATATACATATATATGCATATATATATACATATATATATGTATATATATATATATGTGTGTGTGTGTGTGTGTGTGTGTGTGTGTGTGTGTGTGTGTGTGTGTGTGTGTGTGTGTGTGTGTGTGTGTGTGTGTGTGTGTGGCCGGTTTGTTAAAATTGCGGCCCGACCCAAAGAATATTCGTATACTTGACATGCATAAATAGAGAAATAAATGCATATGTATCAGTCTAGACATGTATATCAACCCGGCAAATAGATAATTAAATGTATATCAGATATAGACAGATATGCCTTTGTTTCTGCATCTGTATTTATGAAAATTCATTGGGTCGAGCCTGGCGCAATTTTAACAAACCGACTGTCTTCTGATTACACTAAAGATGCTGTCACACTAGCACTTTTCCGTATTTTTTTTGACAATTTTCTGATTTTTTTCTTTTTTTGAGCGAATTGTCGATTTTCCAGTCAGATGATAATGATCGTTTCCGTCTGAAAACCTTTCCGTCAACTTTTTTCAGCCAAGCATAGTCAAACCAAGAGTTATATTCGAGAATGTTTGTATTCATGTTAAATCAAATTGTCAAACCAAGAGCTATATTCGAGAATGTTTGTCTTTATTCTAAATCAAATTGTCAAACCAAGAGCTATATTCGAGAATGTTTGTCTTTATTCTAAATCAAATTGTCAAACCAAGAGCTATATTCGAGAATGTTTGTATTTATGTTAAATAAAATTGTCAAACCAAGAGTTATATTCGAGAATGTTTGTATTTATGTTAAATCAAATTGTCAAACCAAGAGCTATATTCGAGAATGTTTGTATTTATGTTAAATAAAATTGTCAAAAAAATTGAAGGAGAAGGTGCGAACGTGACCGCGCCTCACCGCCAACTGACCGCCCGCTCCAAGATCCTCGTTGCCAGAGGGATTCCAGAGTGCCAGATGTGCGTTTCTTGCTGGAATTATTCACTGGTTTGTGTATGGTGTATTTTTTTTTATTATTAAGTTCGCCCATAGAATTCCCATTAATTGTGCGATACTTGCTTTTAAGAGCGAATCGAAATGAGCTTTTCTCAAATGTTTGTGTTATTGTTACTATTATGATTACTATTTCTTTGTTTTTCTTGTTATCATTTTTATTATTTCTATTCTTATCATCATAACCATAATCATAATGATAATTATAATGATAACAATAATGATAGTAGTGAAAATGACGATAATGATAAAAATGATATTAACAATTATTGTTACTATTATCATTACTATTATTATTATCATTATTATACTCATCAATATAGTCATCATTACTATTGTTATCATTATTATTGTTATTATCTTTTTTAATATCATTATCATCATTATCTTTATTATCGTTTCTGTAATTATTACTGTTATCATTATCATTATTATCATTTTGTTATTTTTGTTCTTCCTGTAATTGTAATAACTATCATTATCACTTTCTTGTTATTACTATCATTATTACTATTATTATTATTATTATTACCATTTCTATTATCATTTTATTAGCATCATTATTACTATTATCATTATCGTAATTATTATGATTACTATTATTATCATTATCATTATCACAATTATCATTGTTATTATTATTGCTATTTCACTTTAATCATTATCATTATCATTCTCACTATTATTATTGTTATTATCATTATTCTCATTATTAATATCATTATCATTATTAGTATTACTATCATTATTATCATCATTATCAACGTTATTGCTATTATTTTTTGTTACTGATGTTACTATTATTGCTATTATTATAACTATCATCATTATTATTGTTGTTCTTGCCATTATTATTATTAGTATTATCAACACTATTGTCATCATTATCATTGTTGTTATTGCTATTGTTTTTGTTATCCTCGTAAACATCATCATTATTATAACTACCATTATCATTACCATTTGACTGTATGTAGTGTGTGTGACCGCGGTGTGCGTGCGTGCGTGCGTGTGAGAGAAGGAAGTTCCTATTTCAAGTCGTTAAAGCGGATTTTCCTCGTTCAAAATCCCTGTGCTGTTGTCAAATATTTCCCAGCCGCAAAATAGTTGTTTTTTTCTTTAATCCGTTTAGTGTTTATGACATGACGATCCCTTTGAATCTTCGTTCGACACTTTTCTTCGATTCTCTTTCTTTATACACATTCTTCCGTCCTTCGCAAACGCCACGAAGCAGTTCTATTTTCAACCATCGCATAGCTTACTCTATACTATTTTCGTTGCTATTTTTTTGCTCGGTGTAAAAATAGCATGAAGGAACAGCTTTATGGTGTGGATCTCAGACTAGAAGAAGCAGCATTGACATTCGCAGAGATAATTCTGCCAGAGAGCTGTACAATAAGTCTAAGTTACGAATTTTGTATAGAGCCTTCGTGCGTTCAATAAGCCGTTAACGATAAAAAAAGTTGACAAAATAACCGAAAAGTTTGTTGTTAACGGGCAACGGGTAACGATTATATATATAAAAATACTTCGGGTGTTTTTACCAACTCCATCGTTGTTTTTAGAAACGGAGAGGTAAATATCTGTTCAAGACGTGAAGTGAAATCAATTCGAAAATGCGACATAAGGTGGATTAAGATATTACGTCATCTCCATACCGTTTCAGATCTTGCCGAATCGGCACACCAATCCGAACGCCTCATGGACCACAAGTAAAGAAAAACTGAACAACAAATAAGACAAATTCGACATATTTTCCAGAAAGTCAGACATCAACCGGCCACAGGACCCCAGGACACCCCCGCAGCCAGCATGGGGTCCCACGGCGAGGCAAGGGGCGTCTGGGGTTTGTGGTCCTCGTCCTCGCGCTGGCTGTCGTCCTCCACTTCTCGAGGTCTGGGCTGCGGGCCTTGAAGGAGCAGGTGAGGCAGGTGCGAGCTTCCGTCTTGCTCAATTGTCTTGGTTATTGGTGATTGGTGCATGTAAACGTGTGTGTGTGTGTATAAACATATATGTACATACACACACACACACACACACACACACACACACACACACACACACACACACACACACACATATATATATATATATATATATATATATATATATATATACATACATATATATAATATTTTATTTATTTTTATAATATTGTATATATTTATGGGTATATATATACATGTTATATATATATATATATATATATATATATATATAATATATATATAATATATATATAATATATATTATACACACACACACACATAAATAAGTGTGTGTGTGTGTATATGTAACAGACTCGGGGAAGGTCCTGCAATGGAATGATACTGAATGATGATATATATTATAATGATAATGAATATAATGAATATAATGAATGATGATAGATATTATAATGAATGATGATATATATCATAATGAATGATGATATATATTCACGTTTTTTACGCCACATTGAACGCAGCGTGTCATAGGACCTACCCGCTTTTAAGGGGAAAACAATAAAAGATATATCCACAACACATGTTTGTATATACAGCTCGGGTGTTTATCATTGCTTTGCTCCTTCAGATCTGTTGCTGAATATTTACAAAGTCCCCGAAAAATGTAGATTCACTGATAGATAGATACAGATATTTAGATACTCATATAGAGAGATATCAAATTGGTATATATATGTATATAGTGAGATATACATAGATGCAATGTATATATAGAGGGCTATAGATAGATAGGTATATATATATATCTATATATATATATTATATACATATATATATATGTGTGTATATATATATATATATATATATATAATATATATATAGAGAGAGAGAGAGAGAGAGAGAGAGAGAGAGAGAGAGAGAGAGAGAGAGGACATCATATATTTTTACAGTTTCATATATAAATACACACATCCAGGCATATATATATATAATCTACGGGTATTTGCAGATATGTATATTATGTATATACATATATATGAATATACATATATGTACACATATATATTTACATATATGATAGACATCCACAAATCCCCGTAGGTTGCAGGCGGCGCCGCGTCCCCCTCCCTGAGCACCTCGTCCCCCGGGCCAGCTGCGGCCGGAGAACCGCTCGACCCGACGGCGGCGCTGCACCAGCTGTTCCTCGAGCGGCGAACGCACCTGCGGGACAGATGCCGACACCTGAACGTCACTGATCAACTGCACAAAACGGCCTGGCCTGATTATCTGACCGCGAAGGCTCCCGGCCCGCTCCTGGTGTGCGCGCCGCCCAAGGTGGGTCGGAAGGCGGGGTCGTTCCTCTGCCAGATGCTGAGGTTCCTGTCGCTTCGGTGACCTGATCTAGGTCCATGGATCACACACACACACACACGCACGCACGCACGCACGCAGCACGCACGCACGCACGCACACACACACACACACACACACACACACAACACACACACACACACACACACACACACACACACACACACACACACACATATATATATATGTATATGTATATATATATATATATATATATATATGTATATATATATGTATATATATACATACATATATATATATATATATATATAATATATAATATATACCAGAAAAAGTCACCAACACAGTTACTCATTTTTATCTATTTACGTATATTTTTTCAAGGGATAGTTCTAGATTATACCTTTGGTAACTCGAGCAGCGATACTAATCAACTTGTGAAAGAATCATATTAATTTGCAAAAATAAAATAACATAATAACAATAAAATAATAACAATAATAAAAAAAACAATAATGACATTAATTCTAAAAAATATCTTGAATTCGTACCAACGATTCGGAAGTAGGCCTATAGCATATAGTTTTCAAAGTCCAATTTTCTTACTTTCATCTTTCTAATTTCTTTCTCGTTTTCTCCTTTCTAATTCTCTCTCCTCTCTTATTAGTCTCTCATTTCTCGTATATCCTCGTTTTATCTCTCGTCGTCTTTCTTTTTTCGTATTCTCTCTAATTCGCATTCTCTTTTCTTTCCTCTCGTCCTTTCACATTTTCTCCAACTTCCTCATATTTTTTCTTTCTAAACAGATCGGTATTGTGTGCCTTAAATAAAGCGCACTTCTGTTTGTGTGTCGTTACTAATTAATCATCGAAAGATAGTATTTTCAAGACATTTTCGTTGATTTTCCGCGTTCGATTTTGAAGGAAAATGGCGCCGTGGCAAAGATTGGCGCCAGAGTTGCATTTCCTAAGAAACACGATTTATTGGTTCTTTTTCGTCTGTTTCATTACTGTTATGATGGTCGATTATTTCATATTTTTGTTTTGATACATATATATATATATATATATATATATATATATATATATATACATATACATATAGCCCCCCCCCCCCCCGACCAGAGTTTTAAAGGTGTAATTTAGGCAAAAAATCGCTTGAGTATTTTCCCCCTCGGAGGCAAACCAAACCTTGACAGGAGCAAGATTGAGATGGGGGAATTGCCCCCCCCCCCTAGCCCCCACACCCAAATAACGCCCTGCAGTTGTCACAATATAGACCCGCCCACAGGCAGGCTCGACCTCGTGGTGGGCGCTGAACCGACGGCTGAGCAGAGGCCACGTGCCCAACCCCCGCCCGGCCTCCGCCATCTTGGTCAGACACCCGCTGTCCCGGCTGACCTCGGGCTACAGGTGGGAGAGGAGTCATAGGAGTAATTTTCACTTCATTCTTCTGTAACTCTGATCAACACTTCGGCGATCTATGTCCATTTTCGCCAAGAAAAATCATCTTATTATAATGTTGGCAAAAATTATGGTAAATCATAAAAAATACGATAATGGTGATAACAATAACGATAACAATGTAAATATTAGTAACATTCGTAACAAAAACAGTAATCGCATTGATAAAGAAACCAGTAGAAG
>NW_020870144.1:334521-347021 GCF_003789085.1 Penaeus vannamei | reverse complement strand
GAATAAAAAAAAGTTATGATACTGAAGTGAATACGTACCATGTCCCCTATCACACTTTTTTCCATCAAGACAATGTATGAAAAAAAATATAATAATATATACATATATATACCTGCATTGCATGTCTCACACTGATCTATAACCTTGATAAAAAAAAAAAAAGTACCGGGAAGAAATAAAAAAGGACTGTTAGACCTTGCTACACACGGTAAATATAGCAATGCAAAGGCCCTTTACATCACACAGCCATGTGAGAAATAACGATCCAATGCTTTCCTGTTTAATAAGTTCATATCACCTTCCCTGTTCCCACACCAAGCATTGTTCCTACAGAAAATGCCATAATATACATGTTGAGCATATAAAGTTCATCTACGGTAATGTTGCTAGAGTCCCCCAGCACGTGCTTCCGGTACATTTTTCTCGCCGAGTCAAATTTCTTGCTAAACCACCAGTCGGCCTTTTGTTCTGCTTGCCCAAGTTTGCGGTCTAACTTTTCAGCTGCCTTTTCAAGCTTTCTATCTAGGCGACGTGCTGCATCTTTCATTGTGCTCTGTGGTTGGAGAGGAGAGGAAAGATTAATTAAGGAAAGTGAAAAAATGTTATGAGCTTTCCTGATGTTAGTGCTGAAAAATCCTCACATACTGTTACAGCACATAACTAGGTCTTATCTATTTTGAAGGGACTAAATATGACTTAAAAAAAAATCATCAAAACATATATGCACAAAACTAACACCAAATGGTTTCTATTAACTTAAGTCTGTGAAGAGCATATCAAATTCAATGACATGCAGTTCATGTAACTTCTGTCTGCTCATTAATGCCATTATCAAAAATGAAGCTAAAATAATTCAGTTAAGAGTCATACTGCAATAGATTTTTTTATTTAAAAATGGAAGAAAATACTAATCATATCTTTTGCACAGAATAAACTGTGCAAATTATATACTCAAAAAATAGGTCAAAGCTTAAATTACTGATCTGTAGTTCATCTGATAACAAACTATTTCTTCATGTCTGACAAAAACTTTTCCTTGAGATGTTACCCAAACATTAAATTTCATTCAAGTGATTCACACTGATATATATGCATACCATTGTACTGTCATTAAGTAATAGTGCTGATATCATAGGTCAAACCATGTTGTCAATTTACTCCAAAACAAGAAGGGTATAATAATGATTGTATTATTTTAACATTATGCAATTGGAAAATATCAACCGAAGACACACACTACTTTAGAAACATAGCTCACGTGCATTTAAGTAGCTTCATATTATTTTCCATTTGATCATCAGAACTTGAAAGCATATGAGAAATACCACTTTTCTTAGAAGTTAGATACTGGTCCTACTTCAGAATTTTCTGAAGTACAATTCAAATTTCAGACATTTGCATGCATTTAAAACATTATGAAGGACATGAGAGCATGCATGTGCAAACATACAACACGAAAAAATAAAACAACACTCATATCAAGACACTACAGAAAATTAGGATAAATAAATGAACTAAAAATTAAAAGACGAAGAAGAAAAAAATGAATTGCCTAAAATAAAACTAAACTTAAACAACCACACCATTACTCTGAATATAAGAACTCCATGAAAATTATCATAAAGCATTCCTTTTCACTCTCTATCAGAATCTATCAGAGTTAGTAATCATATTATACAGAGATTATTAGTTAGTTTGTTTGAATTTTGAAAGCAATAAAAGGGGAATGAAGGAGACCCATGTGAGAGCGTCCTACCTTGATACTGTTACTCCTTATCTGTTAGAAGAGGAAAATATAGACAGTTTGGAAACACAGAAAGGGGGGAAGAAGGGGCTCATTTCCTTGCCGAAAAAATCATTTTAAAAAATAACAGAAAGTAAAAGAAAAATCAAAATCAAAACTGTCTACACTTTCTCTCTCTCTCTCACTCTCTTTCTCTCAAAAGTTCAGGTAAGCTGCCATAGGGAACCATTTTTGTGGGCTTTTCGGTAACTTACAACTGACTTAAGAGGTAATGTGATACGAGACTTTCTCTTTTTGACTTACAACTGACTTAAGAGGTAGTGCTGTACAAGACTTTCTCTTTTTGACTTACAACTGATTTAGGAGGAGGCTATACCCAACAGGACTCCTCCACCAAAGCTTGAGGCCAACACTATGTTCTCGCGGGCAAAACGCACCGCCTGAAAAGATGGAGTTCTTACACTCAACCCTCTTGCACGGAAATACACACAAAAAATAAAAGTTACCTATAAAAAAATGTAATCAGACTGGAACAACAATAATTAAAATAATGCCATCCATGCACTTTAAATACACTCTATTATCTTTCTTTCTTTTTAATTCTTAAAAAATTATCTGACAATTTCAAAGTCAATAAAATCTTTTACTACAGACTTTGAAAACTTAAAAATACAGGACAAATCTTAGCAGTAAGTACAACTACAACAATCTTACTGGACAAATAAATAAATACATAACAGCTTCAAATTAACCAACAGGACACTAAAAATTGATAACAACTGAATTTCAGATTTTTCTCACTTTCATTCCAATAACGAAAAAAAGAAGAAAAAAAAAAAGTAAACAATTTTGTATTCTATAAACTCTAATTGAGTATATATATTTCCGAAAATTCAAGAAACCTTAATCTTAACAATATCCTATTCTTAAACCATACGCACACACGTACAAATCATAAAATAAGCAACATGGAAATACTGGTAAAGCTCTAAATCCAAAATCATTGAACAAGAACACATTGCGAGTGAAGACGAATGGAAATTGATACTAACAATAGCGCTACGAGGGGAAACATTCCTCATAAGAGAAAAACTTTATTGGGAAAAATTACTCTATTAATCAATTTTATTCTTTGTTTAAGCTTCATCACTTCTGGAACTAAATGTTAATGTTAGATATAATGTTTTAAGGAAATTTTGACTTTTGAGAAGAAAGAACAATTATTGAAATAAAAATAGTTTTAATACTTAAAAAAAATAAATAAATAAAAAAAAAATAAAAAAATAAATAAAATAAAGGCTTTCTTTTTAAGTTTTCAAATCATGCATTAATCAACATAATCAATAGTACCCTTGAGGAACACATTGATATGCAGTATGTGACACTATGGTTAAAAGAAAAATGAAGAAAGGAAAGAAAAGAAAAGAAAAGGAAGAATAAAAAGCCCTTTCTTATAGTTTAGCTAAATTCTTTGGGGGCGAGTTCATCATTAATTGGTCCAATAAGAATCCTCAACAATCATTCTCGATTCACTACTCTGATTTTTTGTGCCAAAATAATTCAATTTGCATTCTATCTCCACTATTTCTCTCTCCATAAACCTACACATACACCCACACCCACCCACCCCACCACCCACCCACCCACACCCACACACAAAGTACACATAGGCCTGTAAAGGTAATCATAGCAACAGACACAAACCTACACAACAAAAAATTTACAGTTAAAAGAGCCCAAAATTCCCCACCACAAATAATTATACTCTGTCAATACTCATCATGTAATCAATTGTAATTATCTGGTGCTTCCCATTTCCAAACCATTAGAAACTATACACATTTTCACACATTAAAACTTATATTCTTATTTCATGGGTACACTGTGTGGCTTTTGTGTTTGGAATACCCGGGAATGATATAATTTTAGAAGTAGTACCCTGAAGAAAAATATTCAGGAAAAAAGAAAAACTATCATCAAAAAGCTAAAATCAGTAAAATGATATGCTTAGAACTAAGAAAAAATAACAATATTCAAATCAGTACCAATAAAAATATGAATACGAATAAAAATACAAATCAAAAGTAGAAAATCAAGAAACACACCAAAATCTAAAACCAGACCAGAGTCCAAGTTCAACCAGGCAAACTGTTCCCGCTAAGATCGAAAATTGAATTGTTTTTATTTTTAGTGATTATTCTCACAATAAATTCTTCCTGGCAATGTAAAACTCAGCTGAAGCCTTGAAGGAGAAGTTAATGACCAATTGTAGCAAGAATCCAACATTAATAATACTAGCGGTGGTAGCATGACACCTCAATTCAGTCCCTAAAACTAACATTTCAATCTACATGATTCAGAGATGATAGTGGATGGGGGAGGGTCGGGTGGGATCTACCTCCTATCTCTTTGAAGAAGAAGAAGAAGGAAGAAGAAGAAGATATAGAAGAAGAAGAAGAAGATACAGAAGAAGAAGAAGAGGAAGAAGAAGAAGGGGGGATCTACTTCCTATTTCTTAAAAAAGAAAAGAAATCCTATCTCTTTGAAAAAGAAGAAGATGGAAGAAGAAGAAGAAGAAGAAGGAAGAGGAAGATATAGAAGAAGAAGAAGAAGAAGAGAAGAAAGAATGAAGAAGAAGAAGAAGAAGAGGAAGAATAAGAAGGAAGAGGAAGATATAGAAGAAGAAGAAGAGGAAGAGAAGAAGGAAGGGGAAGATATAGAAGAAGAAGAAGAAGAAGAAGAGAGAAGGAAGAGGAAGATATAGAAGAAGAAGAAGAAGAGGAGAAAAGAAGAAGGAGGAAGAGAAGAAGGAAGAGGAAGAATAGAAGAAGAAGAAGAGGAAGAGGAAGAAGGAAGGGGAAGATATAGAAGAAGAAGAAGAAGAAGAGAAGAAGAAGAAGAAGAAGAAGAAGAAGAGGAAGAAGGAAAGAAGAAGAGAGGAAGAGGAAGAAGAAGAAGGGGATCTACTTCCTATCTCTTAAAAAGGAAGAAAATGAAAAACATTAACAAAGACACAAAACAGACACACATACACACAAGCCAACAAAATGCATTCTTTCAAAGACAAAAATCATATCATACATGCAAAAAACCAACAACAAATCACACACCCATAAAAAAATAAATAAATAAATAAATAAACTACATAAAAAATACTCCAAATATAATCACATCATAAAAATAAAGGAATAACTTCAAGATTTATACACATGTAATAACAGAATGATAAACTTATAAATAAATCAAAACAATATAGAATTTAATAAAAACAAAACAATAAAGAATCTAATTTCACAAAATAACAAAAATCGAATATATAAATAACAAACGATCAAGTAAAAATGAAACAATAAAGAATGGAAATAAAACACATAAATAAACCGAAGGTCCATTCTCACCTGATCTGCTGCACTGCCGTTTACGTTGGATTCCACTTCCCGTTTCAGCTTCTTGGCGTTCTTCTCGAGGTCTTTGTTGAGGCGGTTCCAGTCGACCTGTGAAGGATAC
The DNA here is from genome assembly GCF_003789085.1 of Penaeus vannamei. Taxonomy (NCBI): domain Eukaryota; kingdom Metazoa; phylum Arthropoda; class Malacostraca; order Decapoda; family Penaeidae; genus Penaeus; species Penaeus vannamei. Next base: position 341,770 of record NW_020870144.1, on the reverse strand, counting down.
CGAGACTGGTTTGAGGATTGTGGAGGAGGAGAGGAGGAGAGGAGAAGGATAAAACAAAGTAGGTGGAGGAGGAGTGGAGAAAAGATGAAGAAAATGAAGAAGAGGAGGAAGAAATATAAGAGGAGAATGGACAAAAGGATTATGAGGAATAGGAGGAATAAAATAATAATAATAGCAATATCAATAACAATAATAATGATAATAATGGTAACAATAATAACAATAATACTAGTAATGATAAAAAAAAGAAAGAAAAGGAAGAGTGACAGGAACAATAAATACAAGAATAGCAATAATAAGTCTGGTTTAACACAATATTAGCTCATTCCAATGAGACCATAACTGACATATGATGCAAACAGAAATATGAAAAAAAAACATCATTATTCTTTTACTTCTAAATCTTCATCATTACAACACGATATATATCAGCAATGTACAGTTCTTGTAGCAAAAGCATATGTCATGTTAATCAATATGAATAAATGCAGATCCCATTTTGACGTGAATGAACCCGTTGGATTAATCCCAGAACACATGAAAAAATTTTGGCTGAGGGCCAGGTGATGCGAGTACGCTGTCATGAAAGAATTTGGCTGAGGGGCGCACGCTGTCATGAGAATTTTGGCTGTAGGCCAGGGTGACAGGAATGATTCTCCCTGAGAACACAAAGCTCTTGGAGGGTGATTAGACTCAGTGGACATTTAGGATGGGGCTCTTACAATATTTCCATTGGTAAATGAGTGTGGAGTGTACTATCTACTAGCCATGGCATGAGTGGAAGAGCACTAGCTCCAGGGTGGAACAATTTTCCCATGCCCTAGATTCTACTTGTTCCTGTCATGACTAGGGGTAAGGGTGCAATGCAAAAAATTCAACAAAGGTGTATTACAGAAAACTTAATATTACAAAAAAGACACACAACAAAATTTATTTAATGTTACTGAAATTGCAGAGTTATGGACTATCTACAGAGATGATATGAAGTCAATGTAATAAAACCAGTCTATTACCTATACAACCTCAATTGACAAATATAAACATTTGAAAATTGCAAAAAATGCTTGTACAGAAAGAGATAATAACACTGCAAAGGGGAGGCATGGAGTCTTGATAATGCACACGATAGTTCCGGTGGGCTTGGGATTATAAGCCACACCTAGGAGAGTCGCCACTAAAGTAAACCTAATGCTTGGATCTTGGGACCACATGCGAGGCATCTGGATCCAATGGGTTAAATAACTGTGGCTTTATTACAATTGAATGCAAAAGACAAAACAAATATTCACAGAAAGAAAACAGAAAGAAAAGAAATTAGAAACAGGAAGAAAGGAGATAAAGAAAAAATAATGTTCTACGTATCACAACCATCAAATCATATTAATGTGTCTACATCTCTTTAAATCAAAGAAAAGCAGAGAAAAGGACCTACTTTGATGTATCCTTTGTGAGCTGCCAGCTGCATAATGATCATGCTTCCTCCTACGACAGTTGCAGCCACCTTCCCTACTTTCATGGACAGGTAACAACGACCCGCGATGAAAAAAATGAGTGATTGGCTTTTCTTTTTCCTCACCTTCACAACAGACTTGGATATTGTCTCCATTCCTGGTGCAGTCGTATGTGCAGGTTCCAGTATTAGGGCTGTTGCATGATTTACAAAGTTCTTATATATCTCTTAAAAGTTATATAAATAATATAATTATCTTATGAATCATATCATTGTCATATAGTACTTTTTAATACATGATTTACAGACATCACCATTAGCAATAAAAATAGACGTGGTAGATCCTTGCTTTTTACTATGTATTTTAATTATCTACTCAACTATCAATGTTGCCTTGAATATACCAAAACATTCATAATAGATTTTCTCTGACCTTGAGATTTGGAAAAAAAAACTGGATGTCCAAATGATGAGCCTCAACCTGATAAAATCCTTATGCAGGTGATGCTGCATAGCATGCCTTAACAAGACAGTGGGAAACAATGCTATTCACTTATTTACCTCCATAGTCTTAACACTTTCTGCCCTTCCTTTTCTTCACTCTAGCCTCAAGTCTGAAAATTTGACCATGAATGAAGTGTGCATGTCACTCTACACAAACTTCCTCTGAGGGCATTTGTGTCTCCAATATGAGTAACTAGATCTCTACATACATTTTTACCCAGCACTGTCATCAGTCAGTGATTACTATTTAATTCAGAGTTTCTGTACATCAGAATTTATCAGGCATATACGTTTTTCCTCCTCTCTGGCAAGTTATGCTTTTGTGCTTTTCCATACTTCCAATTTCTCATCCAGCTTCCTGATCTTTGGGTACGTTTGCCTAAATGACAGCTGGTCTCTTGCCCTTGCTATCGGTTAGTATGCAGTAGGAGAGGGTTCTCCAGGTCTTCCAAGGGAGTATCTGTGAGTCTGTAGAAGTGTCGTTTGAGACCCTTTGTGTTAGGTATTATCAAGATATGTCATTTGGGCAAGGTCCCTTTTACTCCTTACTGTGTCATGAGGGACAAGTAATATACCATCTTATATTCTGATGCTGATAAGCTGGTCAGTGGGCTTCAACATATGTCTTTTTCTTAGCTAGGTTGTTTTAGGCATTGATTTTAGGTTACACTCTGATATAGCTTCCTATCATACTATTCTCTTCCCTTGACTGCCTCCTTGATTCCAGTGTGAGGAGTGTCATGTTGCCGCACCTCGATGTCAAGGAGCAGCACATTCTAAGATTCATTCCTCTATAAACCACATTGAAGGTTTTCCCTTCTCTCCTTGGTATCTAAAATTTCAGAGATTGTTTCTCTTGTCCTGTGTGCTTTCTTAGACCACACAGTCCTCTAGTTATACACGTCTTTATTACATTAACTGTTTTGGTGTTCCATGGCATAAATGTGTTACAGGCACAGTTCAGGATTCAAGCTTTTTATATAAAATACATTTAAAGTCCTCATCGTTATTTCTGATATACTGCATGACCTCTTACAGATAAGAGTTCAGTCTGGAGATCATACATTTATGTGTCTTGTCTTACTTGTTTGCATGAATCACACTGCTATACATCTTCAATGTTTCTGTGGTTTGTGGCAGTGGCTATGTCAAAAGTCTCTTTCCCCCACCATCCTTTGCCTGTTCCTAGATGTCTCTGTCCAGTCACTTTTTGCTGATATATTTACTTAATGTGTGGAAGATTCTTGTCATGCTGTGTCTGGTTGCAGCAGCAAGATCAATTCTTGTTTCAATTACAATCATCAGTGGGTGGCTATGTTCCTTGCAACTATTTTTCTCCTTTCACTTGGCCACGATATAACAAGAGGGTAACTGAACTGGCCATTTTGACCAATTCTCACATTTCTCTGTCATTAATCTCACGTGGTTCTTGGAGCTGGCCAATAGGGTTGTTCAGGACCATATCTTGTAAAGCACCTCAAGATGTAACCTGCATAGCTATGACATTGGCCATAAAATTATTTGTCAGCATTTACCACATGTAAAATTAACACAATATGCACTTATGTTCTGCAAGCACAGTTTGCTACCTTACAGCCACAATTTGTCAATTTAATTGGCGCTGCTGAGATTCTTTAGCCATGAGTATATTCCAAAGGTTCCCTCATTGTTCCCAGCATGCACTCACTGAAGTGTACATTTATTTTTTTTCCCATATGGATTCAGGGGAGTTCAATGATTAGAATTCTTTGTGTTCGCTGTCTTGGTAAACATGCTATGCTGCTCTACGTGCATTATGAATTCTCAAATAGTTTTGGTTTGTTCAAGCCCATTGCTTTGAAGTGTCAGACCTCATTGACAGAGGAACTGAGCTTGCCATCTGTCAAATTCATTGCATAAGTCATGTATTTATTTAGAGTTATATAAAACAAAAAATATGTGGCCATTTAAGGCCACCATACCTTCAGATTGGAACATATGTTGACTAATCCTTCACCATGGAATACAAATATTCTCCTTCTTCTCCCTCATACGTACACACTTAAATGCACACGCACGCACACACACACACACACACAACAACACACACACACACACACACACACACACACACACACACACACACACACACACACAATGCCAATTATATATCTAGAACAACTAAATATCTACTGCTCTTGGTGAAAATCTGTACTTCTTCACTTAGTCCTAAAACCACAACAGAACAAGGGGCTAATCTACCCGCAAACACACTAACCATCCTGACACACCACCAACAACCACTTGCTTGGTCACTGGTTCCCTGGTCAAGTCCTGCACAAATTGCTGGATCCACGACATCTTGGAGCGCGCTGTGCCTCTTACGTCAAGGACCTCAAACTCTTCCTCAGCGGGGTTTAGGGGCTTGGCCTGAGTCGCTCCTCCCATAGCACAACTTACACTAAGGCGGGATTACTGCGTCTGAAGCAAAGAAGATATCATTAGTTCATTTATATAGATACAGAAATGGGAAAAACCAATATGTCTCCATCATTATCCAAGTCAATTCATTTGTAACAAAGAAATACATTAAATAAAAGAAAGACAAAGAAAAAAATATTTTCCTCGTTCTCATTATATTACCTATTCCTTTTCATTCAGTTTGCAAAATCATATCTCTCCTTTTTTCATAGTCATCTGAGGATCTATTTATCTATTTTAAACATTTAGCTCTAGCCTGTTCACCCTATAAACGGTGATCTACTAAGCATAAAATCCTGAACTTTTTCCAAAATGCCCAGGTGAGAGAAATAGGGAATTATTCTCTTAAAGATTTTCACAATAGCTGAACTATGGGAATCAATTGGAATCATCACAAATTCTTAACATAGACAATTATTACCAATAAAAGCTAATATACTGTACATCATGACCAGACTTCAGTGTAGATAAAGTACTGTGCAGGAGAGACTATGCCCAAACATCTTCAATTTATCTTAAAAAGTTATCTTATCACTTCCTTCACAGGTGATAAATACAGACACGAGCCTAATTAACACTTACATACAACCTTAAGTACATCCACTCTCGCGGAATCACGGTTGACAAGATACAAATTCCTTCCACCACTTTCACTTTTTCTCCTAGGCTATCTCTGTACAGAGTTATAGGCCTACAACAAGAGAAGGTCCACTCAGTGTTCCTTCTTCCCTGTTGTCCCAAGGCTGGTGTTAGATTAATGTAATTTACTTTAGGTTACGGACTAGATACCTAAGGACAAGGAACACGGGTACATGTCCTACCAGTGTTGGTTCTTGTAATCACACATAAAAGTATTTTTCTATCTGATCGTGATGGCATGTACAGTATTCAAAGATTTTTCTTATGCATAATCTTCATTTTCAGACTCAAATTAGTGAATAACACCACCGGGAATGACATGATAATGATAACCCCCTACTTCTCATTTCCTCCACCCTGGACTTATTATATGCTGGTTTCTTTACTTTTCTTTTTTCCTCTCATGAGAAAAATCTTTTATCCAGATAACTATATATAGGGTGAATAAAACCAGAATATATACACAGACACAACCCTCCCCCCCACCCACCCACCCACCCACCCACCCACACACACACACATATATATATATATATATATATATTATATATATATATATATAATATATATATATATATATATATATATATATATATATATGATGTGAAAAAAAAAAAGTAAATTCACTTAAAACTTGTTCTGACCTGAAATGGACACGTTGGAAATTTTCTGGCAAAGCTGACAGTAACACATTAACAAATGATCATCTCCACTCCTGCTAAGGCCGCAAACTTCCACCACACACATTTGGGCGACATAGAGCTTGGATATTTAAGCTGGCAAGACCTCAGGGAGATCAACAAAGTCTACCTTGTCAATATTACATGGAGGTTTAGCCTTTACTGGAGCACCGAGAGGCATAGAGGCCACAGCCAGTCATAGAGGTACAACAAGCAGTAAATGTTTTTTTTTTTTTAATTACCACTATGATTAGTGTTCCTAAAAATATATACAATCATTAGTATCATTATCGGCATATACATAGAAGACTATAATTTGTACATTTCTAGAACTAACTTTTTAAAAATCAACTTTCGCTTTAAAATCCCCCCGTCCCCATCAATACAAATCCAGGACTCAAATCTTTATAAAAGAAGCAAACTGACCGGTTGTTGAAGAATCTATGTATAAATGACAAAATTCTAACATCTCAATTTCTGGTCAAAGCAAACGGTCTAAATGAATAAAATAACTCCATGACTCAATAAATAAAGCTAAAATACCCTTTAAATAAATCACAAAAGTAATTTTCAACCCATAAACTGCCACTAATGAGGGGGGGGGGAGGGGTTATCATAAATATAATTCTGAAGAAGTTAATGGGAAGTTTACGATCCTTCATAAATGAACAATAAATATGGTTCTATAGGTCATTATCTCTCCAGTGTGCTTGAAATAGTTGAATCTTTTGCTTGCATTCAACGACACTTCGGACACCTTTTACAGAGTTCCAACATCATGCCCGTCATATCAGAGTTCAGCTGTATGAACAGCAGCCATTCAGAGCAGATCAGGACTCTGCCGCCAGCCCCATGGTGGTGGACCTCTATCGAAAACAAGTGTATCTCCTGAACACCAGAGAGGCTTGAACTCACCAAACGAGAAAAGTACTCTACTGCCTGAGCCCACCGAGCCATTGAACATGTCAATGTCCACAGATCTGTGCCTTGGTGCTTCAGCAAAAGCAAACAACCTGTTTACCAATTTCGAACGAACGAACTGGAAATGCGGAGGAGACGGAATTATCTCATGATCTGAACCATTATCCAATTTAGAAATTATACAAATGGATACAACTTGCTTATTGTTCCATCTTCTCCAGTTTAGCTTATACATATACATATAAGCAAAAATAATACTTTATTCTCCATCACTTCACAATCATTGACCAATTTCTACTCCAAAGTATTAAGATGACAAACATTTATTGACAATTATCTGCTACTCAGTCTCGGTGAACTCCTTAAAACTTCAAGAAAAAAGGAAAAAAACTGAAATGGAGCTTTCTGGAATTATAATAAATTAACATGAGTTCTAAGTCCAAGAACAAAAATGAATACAGAAAATGACAGGAGAAATATAGACCTAAAGCAATATCCTTAAATCTGTCATTTCTCCTTCCCTGTGGAAAGAAAAAATTAAAACACACTTTCTCCAAGTAAATTTAATACTTTATTATAATTATCACCATATCAT
>NW_020870144.1:329423-331921 GCF_003789085.1 Penaeus vannamei | reverse complement strand
ATGTACATATATATATATATATATATATATATATATATATATATATATATATATAATATACACATTATATATAATATATATATATATATATATATATACATATATATATATATGCATTTACATATATATATTATATATATATATATATATATATATATATATATATGTATATATATATATGCATATATATATATATATATATATATATATATATATACATACATATATATACATATATATATATATATATATGCATTTACATATATATATATGAATTTACATATATATATATACATATTGTCATGTATTGACAATAGACTACAAACTAAAAATTTTATTTATAAACTATACAAATAAACAATGAAAACATTGAAAACAAAAAAAATACCATAAGCAATATATATATATAGAGAGAGATAGATAGATAGATAGATAGATAGATAGATAGATAGATAGATAGGTAGATATAGACAAATATATATACCTCTCTATCTACCTATCTATCTATATACATATATATACGCATATATACCATGCTGAGCAGTATATCTTAGCAAAACTTTCCTTGCCAACTGTCTGTGAGCGGATGAGAAACTTGGTGGGCTCTGAAAACACAGGGCATGGAGGAAATGCCCCCCTTAATTCCTCTTACCTAAACATCACCAGTTATTGTCTGTCCTCAATAAGCGTGTGTTTCATGTTTTAATGGCTCTAAGTGTCCCTGCTGTTATAGCAAGGACCGATGAGTAGTTTTGTTACCAACGGCAACCTTGAGGTGGTGTCTTTGAATTGCAGGGATAGCTGTGTACCCAACTTTTCTGGATTCAGTAGCCTCCTTATTATTGGAAGGCACAACCCTGCATTTCTTGTTTTCCTTCTTTTTCACATTTTCTTTCTTGTTTTCTCCTTTTCTTTTTACAATCATGAATTTCGAATTAACAATGGCCCCCAGTACCCAGCAGGCCTTCAGTGGTTAAGAATCTGCTTTTTTTCTTTCTTTTTTTTGCAATTCTTTCTCAAATTTAAGGTTTTCTTATTTTTATGCAGATTTGTTGCTCTGTTGTCGGGTGTTGAGTTTAATCCTGGTCCTAGCTGTCCGAAGTATTGCAACAAACTTTTTAGTAATGCTCGTGGACTTCATGGGAATTTATCTCGACTAAATATGACATTATTTGTTGTGCTGTACCTAATTTTAATAAACCTTTGTTGCTACTTCGGAATTATCTGCCTCGAGCCTAAGGTATGAATGTCGTCATAAATACATGATTGTGAGAGTGTAGTAATTTTTATAATTTCTAAATTTTAGTCTGTATAGAAATCCCAACTCTGATGTCAGTATTGATTGTTTGCTGACATTACATTTCTATTCAAGAGAATGATAGTACATCATGCTTTATATTCGTATGTAATTTTAAAGATCACCACCGAGACTGGCTGAATTCTGTGTCCCCAATTGACCGGCATAGCATTTCTGCCTTAGATTTCGCAGATGTAGTTGGGTGTGAGCAGTTAGTCTGTGGTGCATCTCGCAGAAGTGATAATCTTTTGCATCTTGTATTAACTGATGTGAGAGTGGTAATAAATGTAGAATCCATCATGCCAAATAGGTTCCGACCACTGTAATCTAGCAAGTAAGATCCAGCTGGACTTTCCTATCCCAGATTTTTGTGTAACTAGAAAAGTCTTCTAAAAAGTTAAAATTAATTGGAATGGTGTTTAACCAAGATTTTGATAGCATTGTTTGGCGAAATGTTTATAATGCTCCATGTCATGTTAAACCTCTGCATCTATAATTGTTAGACATCATAATGAGATTTGTACCCAGTAAAACCGTAAAATCTCGTTCCCATGGTAAAGCATGGTTTAATGAGCAGTATCACCAGGCTACATTCTCTGGTCTGCTAACCGTACTTGCCCTTGTTGGGAGAATTAAGTTGCCATGCGAAACACAGCAACTAATGTTTATAAAGAGGCTAAATCTGAATATAATGCTCATTTGAAAGTTTTCTCAGAAGTTTCACAGCCTTATAAATGGTCGTCAACACTTAAGACATCTCTGTTTGGCGTCCATTCCTCCATTCCTCCTTTAAATGAAACGTGATGGGAGTGTTACATTTAGTCACCTTGTTGGCAGATTATTTTGATGCAAAACAAAGGTTAAAAGAAAATTAACTTCCTCTTTCATGTCACCCGTTACCATGCTTTAATTCATTTGCTTCCAGGTCCTCTGAAATCAAGTATCTGTTATCAGATTTAGTTGAATATGGTGGAGTACACGCTAATGACTTGTTCCCTATGATTTTTTTTAAAGACTAAATGGTCAATGGGCAATCTTAAGACTTTTAGGTCGTAAAAGGTCACTTTCAGAGTATTGGCACTTTGATAAGGTTACCTCTATTCCTAAGAGTTCACTATAGCCTTCACCTACTGAATATAGGACCATTTCAACTACACCAATTTTATCTAAGGCTTTCGAACGTTTGTTGGTCAAACGTCTT
>NW_020870144.1:301923-304423 GCF_003789085.1 Penaeus vannamei | reverse complement strand
CACATAATTAATATATATATACTAATTACTAACATATATGTACTACTACACTAGATATCATATTATATATATAATGTATATTAACTATAACTATATTGATACTAACTGTTATATAATACTATATAACTATAACTATACGATATTATAGCATAATATGCTAACGACTAATATCATATATCTAGTATATAATATAATAACTAACTATATATGTTTGATAAATACCACTATATATATATATATATATATTTAATAATATTTAATAATGTATTTATTTTTATTCCTTTATTGATTAATATATATATTATATATTTAGTGTATATATACATACACAGAGAGAAATAAGATAGACAGGTTCTTTGTATAAACTGACACCAATATATATGCACAACAGTGGAAAATATTTTCTATTACTAAATACACTAGGATTATGAAAATAGTATAAAAGGTCCAAAGTTCCATACTTTAGATCAAACAACAAAGTAGACCGGGAACTGAACATGAAAGCAAGTCATAACCACGTTGCAAAGTGCAAAATGATTGAATAAAAGAGCGCCTCAAAGCTATTATGCTAATTCATTACAAGAAAATATTGCATTTGGGTTCTGCGCAAGCCATTTAGAAATACGCTGTTGATCGGGACTATATATATTGATTCACGAAAAAAATCCTGTCATATTCATATTTCGTGATATGCTGTTTATGCATTTAGAAGCACACATACATGTACTGTAAGTAAAGGTTAATATCATGTATAGTATTATTATAATATATTTATATTAATATATAATATATAATACTATATATTAGTAATTATATTATACTATATTAGGTACATTATATATACATATAATTTATATGATAATATTTCATAATTAAAACATAATAGATATAATTAAATACTAAGACACTCCCTATGTGAAATATATGTGTGTTATTGTGTGTGCTCGTAGGTATATTATATATATATGACATAATACGTATACGTAGTATATACTATATGTATATAATAATATATATATTTATTCTACAATATCTTATATCTTATATCTATTATATACATATACATTGCTGTGTGTGTGATGTGTGTGTGTGTATTTATGGTGTAATATATTATTACATATATTATACATATTTATTTGTGTACACATCTTAAAAATACATACATAACAACATAACATGAGTATATACAAACATATATACGATATATCAATAAACTATAGTATATAACTTATTAATAAATATTAACCTGTAACACAGTAATACTATCTCCTTTATATATAATGTGTGTGTGTGTTAGCATGTGTTGTTAGATGTGACGTGTGTGTGTGTTTGTGATGTGGTTGTGTAGCTCGATGTGTGTGTTGTGTGCTATGTGTGGTCTATTTGTGTTATTTATAATAATATAACAAAAGGTATATTTAACCGATATAGCAGTATCTATATTTTCACATTTAAAGATAACAAGCAGTACCATTACATTCCAGCAGCATAATATATACATACATACATACTTAACGATACATAAGCAATACAGTAAAGCATAACCAAACATCGAGTATATGTATAATAAATATCTTATATGAATTAATTTATAATAGTAATATATATATAATACGATTAAATGAGTATATACTATATATATAATAGTATACATGATAGTATATATAACAATATACACATAGTATAAGTAATAATAGTAGAATACGATATCATATATTAATAATATGTACAGGTATATAGTTAATTACTATAAATAACACGACGACACTACACAACACACAATCACACACACACACTATAAGCTGATAGGTATATACCTTATATATATACTAGATAGTATGTATATATAAGTATTATAATATAGTGTATTATATATTACCTATTATATAATTTTTCGCTCCGAACTAAGATATGTTAAGTGCTGGTATGAAAAATGTATTGATTATGTTATAATGCCTGATAAGTGAATGAATAGAATTGTGACTTCATAGGCTTTGAATTGCGATAACTAAGATGGTGTTGTGGTTTTGCTCTAAACACAGGGAGAAGAAAATGGTTGAGGAAAAGGAGACAACGCCAACACATCCGCCATGTTTGGCGCTAACATTATTAGAAATATTCATTTATTTATTTGTTTATGTATTTTGCCTGCGGATACAGCAACGGAATTAGTCGAAGGAGACAGTCTGATTGCGTCAAAGGATAGATTGAAATGGAACAATATTGAAGTAAAGTGGAAGAAGGGAAAATCATGAAAGTTAGAAGTAAAATTCGATGACAGTAAATAACGCAAAATATAAGGGAGTGGAGGTGATTGTTTCAGTTCTGCCTCACGTTTCTTTTCATTTAGTTCATCATAATGAATATTGATTTATAATTAGTAGCCAAAGAGACAATGTAAAGGTAAACTTAACTTTATAATTAAATAAATTTAGTAGAAGTTAATATTACTTGCTTTCCTATAATGCTGTTATATACCACTTATTTATTTTTATTTGTT
>NW_020870144.1:284423-286923 GCF_003789085.1 Penaeus vannamei | reverse complement strand
ACCTAAAAATGATGTGGCCCTGAGAGTTCGGCCCAGTTCTTTGTCCCGGGGCCCTGGCCGCCTGACGGCCGCCCTGTTATGTCTTCTTTGCCAATAAACTTAGGACGTCCCAACCAATACCCCAGACGCGACGCGGTCGCCCACCGGGTTTATTGCCGGACATTTCGAGTTCACGACGTCATCGTCAACTGGTCGAGAACAGGCTCTGTCCCTTTACTTTTGCGCTTGCGGGACAGTGGTTCTCCTCCAGGGCCCTTCACTGAGCGTTAGGTCTGGCACTACAGATGCCAGTTAGAATAATTTATTTTTAATTAATACAGGAAATACATCGCTCAACAGGGGACAGTCACCAGTGCTTGTTGTAATCTTACAGCTTTCATATCTCTTTGCAACAATATTTCAAGGAAAATACAATTCAAAAGCTCAAGGAAAATGAAAACTTGATGTAAATCTGCACCATTTCCAGTCATACAAAGCATAATTTCATGAAAAAGTTTTATATGTTGTATATACCTTATATAAATCAAAGCCCAAAGGAATTATAGTTTTGGATTATCAGTGATTATTATTTTGCTGTAAGTCTTTAAAAATCGAGTATTTATCATGTGATTGCATTCAGACATTGCTCGAAAACACTGCTACCATGCAAACTGGAAAGTGAAATGAAAGCATATTTCTTTTTATCTAGAGTCGAAATGCCTTGCATGTAATTACTTGATATATTTGGGTAATTGTATTGTTGTTGCTTTATGTTCACTCTAACTAATGAATGAATCAAGGAGAGAAAAAAGGTAAGGGAAAGTGAAAATATGCAGAGAATAAATATGTGACAAAAGAATGATGACTGAAAAGAGAGATTGTGAGTGAGTGAGTGAAAGAGAGGGAGAGAAAGAGGAATTATGAACCATATCTATTTATAACTGTCAAGAACAAGCGACTGAATGAGAGAGCGTGTGTGAGAAAGAGAGGGGGGTGGGAGAGGGAGAAGGAGAGATAGAGGGGGGGTTATATGGTCATCTTTATTTATATTGCCGGGTGAGAGAAAGGCTTTCGATTATATACACGTTCTGGATGTGATTCCCACAATGTGTACTGATTGAGGTGTAGGCCAGTTTCATCGCACCTTTTGCGCCTGGCAGCAGCAAACCCAATACACAATCAGCTATCTGTGACATTACTCTCCCAATTTCTTGACGTCCCATGTTTGGGAAAGAGAAGATGATCAAGCACTCCCCAACGCAGCGACATAGGGCGTCATCTTGTTTGACAGTAAACTAATAAGCTGGATGTGAATGATGCTGGAGGTTTCAGGTTGATGACACCATCAAGCTCGGCCCCCTTATTTCTGCGCAATCGTGACAGGGTTTCGTCCCCATGGCCCTCCACTGAAAGTAAGTTCTAGCACTTCAGGGCCATTACGATAATTCATATTTAATTAATAAAGGAAATACATCGTCGAATAGGCGATAGACACCAGTGCTGGTTGTACTTTTACAACTTTTTTATGTCTTTACATCAATATTTCAAGGAAAAACAATTCACAAACTCAAACAAAATGAAAATGATGTAAATCTGCACCATTTCCAGTCGTAAACACTGCGTCCCAAAAATATTTTGTGTTACTCATGTATATAAAGCTCATTAATTTCATAAAAATAAAAAGTTTCATGTTGTATATACCTTATATAAATCAAACTCAAATTATAGTTTTAGATTATCTGTATAAAAACGAGTATTTATCATGTGATTGCATTCAAATATTGCTCAAAAACACTACTACCATGTGAACTGGAAAGTGCGATGAAAGCAATTTTTTTTTATCAAGAGTCGAAATGCCATGCATGTTACCGCTTTGATTGGTCCTTTGACAAACTTGATCAGTATTTTGCCATTTATGATTTTGGTTATGAAGAGGTCAAATTCTTCACATTTCCTGATACGCTTGCCTCATGACTCTACTGCAACTGTTTCTCTCGAGGGCAAGGAGCTTATACATGTCCCCTATCACCAATGCAATGATAGTAGACATGATATAACAGTATCCCATCCTGTTCAGTGAGGCACTTCTTTCATCGACACTATGCAAGGGGTACAACAAGAAATAGTTATTAGTGTGGAATGGCCAGTATATGTGTGGCAGTGATGGTTACCTCAGGCAACTAAGGAGATTATCCTTCGTGGATGGGACATACTAGCTTCTTCATCACCTTGTTTATCACCAGTCATTTTTGCAACAAAGAAGGTTGGGGGCATTCAGTTTTATATTGATTTCTGTGCTTTCAATGTAGTTATTGTTTTGGATGCACAACCCCTTCCTAGAATTGATGAGCTACTTGAAAGTCGATCAGGATGGGCATGGTTCACAGTTCTTGATAGTAGAACAGTATATTGCTCAGTGAAAGTCGCCTCTAAAGACAGGCCAGAAACTGCTTTTACAGAGGGCACCAAAATGTTTCCACTGTCTTCCAATGATTAGCGAATATTATACTGTCACATGTGA
>NW_020870144.1:241923-244423 GCF_003789085.1 Penaeus vannamei | reverse complement strand
AGATGTCTGCGGTCGCCAGGAGACGGATCGACCCGGCGAGGCGTCCTCGCCTGCGGGGATGGACCCCCTCCCCTGTGCCTTCTGCAGGGGCGGCCTTTTCTTCGGCGCGATGAGGTTAGTCACCGTCTTCCTACAGGGACTTCTGCTGCGGCTGCTGATGAAGATGTGACGTCTTTGCGGGGCCTCCTTGCAGCGCCCTCTTCGCCCCTTTCTCCTCGTGTTCGGCGGGCTCCGGTTAGTATTTGCTTGGGCCGACCACTTCCTATAGGATACGAAGCGCCTACGCCAAGGCATTGGGTGGAGTATGAGGGCCTCTGCCACGGGCCCTACTGCGTATCTCCAGCATTTGCTGTAGGTTGGCCCAGCGGAAGAACATTGGAACGTGCCTTACAAAGGGAGAAGAAGGGGACGTCAGTAGGACTTCGCGCCTTCAGATGGTCGACGTCGGGTGGCTTCTAGCGGCTGTCTCAGGTGGCTAGGGGTCCGGTTCTGGTGGATGGTGTCAAAGGTCTACTAGCGTCGTTGATGGGCGGTGTCTACAGACGTCGCAGGGATAGCCATCCCTGTTTGTGGAGGGTGCCTCCCACAAAGGCCAATCTTTTGGCCGCAGATTGACACACTAATAATCAAACCCTATCCCCAAGGTGTCCACTTGCCGTGTGGCTCAGGCGAAACCCAGGCTATCTGACTACTCTTGGATAGCGAATCAGAAAAGAAAGTCTGTGGACAATAACGAAACTAAAAAGATAGTTGCTGAAAGGAATTACTTAAATGCACACAAAAATAACCCTTTAAGAGAAAACAGTTATGATATAGTTTCTGAGCCAATCAGGACAGGGCATCCAGTAATTCAGAGATGGTTGTCGCGACAGCCCTGATCTATACGGCTCTCGCCACAGACATCTTGGCAAAAACTCCCCAATGTAATCGATGCATAATCCCTTCTTGGTTACTGCAAAGAAATTGATGAAGATTACGGATATCAGTACCAACATCCTTTGGATAGTGAAACATGGCTACATCAAAAAATGCCAAGTAATTTCATTAACATTTAGTACATCTGGGTAATTGCATGTATTCTTCCTTCATTACAGGTACAGTCAACAGACACCTTCATGCTATAACTGAGATGTCATTAAAAATACTTTATTTGTTTACTTAGGTGACCTAAGTAAATCAAATTTGATTTATTTAGGCTGGGATCATTAAGAAAAACGTATAAAACAATTTCTAGCAGAAAACACATCCATACTAGACGTTATTTTATCAAAGAGATTCGTTCTTATTATACATACACCCAATACGAAACTGGTTAAATGTTCAACAAAAATGTCAGTGACATAATAGTTAATCCCATTCATAAATTCATATAGGGGGACTATCCTCATCGGTTTATTCCCCTACAAATAATTGCTAACAAAACAGGCTTTCAATCCAGACATGTTAATTTTCTGCACATCAAGAGTCATACACGGAACAGGTCGGAGGACCCAATATCTGGATTAGCCTATCAAAAAATATTAGAAGCATCTCCAACCTGATTACTTCCAGAATGAAACTGAAGGAGCATCTTATGAATTGTCAATATCAAATATTTAAATGCAAAGCCAAATCATGTACCTCTATTTCTAATGAAGTGGCCAATTTATTTGATCTTATTTTGTAATTCCACTACGAATTAACTTGATATTATTTTTAGTTATACTCACTCACTCACTCACTCTCTCTCTCTCTCTCTCTCTCTCTCTCTCTCTCTCTCTCTCTCTCTCTCTCTCTCTCTCTCTCTCTCTCTCATTTTGACGTAAAAAAAAAAAAAAATGTTTAAATCGCTCCTCGCTGCTTGTGCGGTATCAGCGTTTTCGAGCAATGTCCGAATGCAATCACATGATAAATACTCGATTTTTAAAGACCTACAATAAAAATAATATCCATGGATAATTAAAAAATATAATTCCTTTGAGTTTTAATGTAGATTGAAATATAAAACTTTTTTTTCACGAAATTTATATACACTATGCTGGTCAACGGATTCTTTTCGGAACGCCGTGTCTATACCTGGAAATGGTGCATATATACATGGTTTTCATTTTGTTTGAGTGAGTTATTTCCTGTATTGATTAAGAATAATTTATTCTAACTGGCATCTGTAGTGCTAGATCTAATGCTCAGTGAAGGGCCCTGGGGAAGAAACACTGTCACGCATGCGCAGAAACAAGGGGGCCGAGCTTGTTCTCGACCAGATAATGGACTCCACCCCTACAAACGATGACGTCATGAACTCGAAACGTGCGGCATTAAACCCGAAACGCCACTGTGTCGCGTCCGGGGTATTGGTCAGGACGTCCCTAGTTAAATGCCAAAGATGACACCCTTTGCTAATCGGTAGACCCACTTATAAACAGACACCTGCTTCGTTGGCCCCACAAAACAGGACAAGGCTCTCAACAAATGCTTTTAGACCACAATCAATAGGCGTAGAAACAACAATCAACAATAAAAC
>NW_020870144.1:200412-205412 GCF_003789085.1 Penaeus vannamei | reverse complement strand
TCCGTTGCTGTTGTTGTCACTGCTTCTGTTGCTGTTGTTGTCGCTGCTTCTGTTGCTGTTGTTGTTGTCGCTGATTCTGTTGCTGTTGTTGTCACTGCTTTTGTTGCTGTTGTTGTCACTGATTCTGTTGCTGTTGTTGTCACTGCTTCTGTTGCTGTTGTTGTCGCTGCTTCTGTTGCTATTGTTGTCGCTGCTTCTGTTGCTGTTGTTGTCGCTGCTTCTGCTGCTGTTGTTGTTGTCGATGTTTCTGTTGCTATTGTTGTCGCTGCTTCTGTTGTTGTTGTTGTCACTGCTTCTGTTACTGTTGTTGCCGCTTCTGTTGCTGTTGCTGTCACTGTTTCTGTTGCTGTTGTTGTCGCTGCTTCTGTTGCTGTTGTTGTTGTTGTTGTCGCTTCTTCTGTTGCTGTTGTCACTGCTTCTGTTGCTGTTGTTGTTTTATCGCTGCTTCTGTTGCTGTTGTCGCTTCTTCTGTTGCTGTTGTCGCTGCTTTTGTTGCTGTTGTTGTCACTGTTTCTGTTGTTGTTGTTGTTGTCGCTGTTTCTGTTGCTATTGTTGTTATTGCTTCTGTTGCTGTTGTTGTCACTGCTTCTGTTGTTATTGTTGCTTTTATCTATACTTCTGTTGTTGTTTTCACCCCTGCTTCTGTTGTTGTCACTTTTCTGTTATTGCCGCTGTCACTGTTTCTGTTGCTGTTGTTCTCACTGCTTCTGTTGCTGTTGTTTTTTATCGTTGCTTCTGTTGGTGTAATTGTCACTGCTTCTGTTGCTGTTGTTGTCACTGCTTCTGTTGATGTTGTTGTCACTGCTTCTGTTGATGTTGTCGCTGCTTCTGTTGCTGTTGTTGTCACTGCTTCTGTTGCTGTTGTTGTCACTGCTTCTATTGCTGTTGTTATCGCTACTTCTGTTGCTGTTGTTGTCGCTGCTTCTGTTGATGTTGTTGTCGCTGCTTCTGTTGCTGTTGTTGTCGCTGCTTCCGTTGTTGCTGTTGTCCCTGCTTCTGTTGCTGTTGTCATCGCTGCTTTTGTTGCTGTAGTTGTTGTCACTGCTTCTGTTGCTGTTGTTGTTGTTATCGCTACTTCTGTTGCTGTTGTTGTCACTGCTTTTGTTGCTGTTGTTGTCACTGCTTCTGTTGCTGTTGTTGTCACTGCTTCTGTTGCTGTTGCTGTTGTTGTTGTTGCTGTTTCTGTTGCTGTCATTGTCGTCACTGCTTCTGTTGCTGTTGTTGTTGTTATCGCTACTTCTGTTGCTGTTGTTGTTGCTGCTTCTGTTGCTGTTGACGTCACTGCTTCTGTTGCTGTTATTGTTGTCGATGTTTCTTTTGCTGTTGTTGTTATCACTGCTTCTGTTGATGTTGTTGTAGCTGCTTCTGTTGATGTTGTTGTTGTCGCTTCTGTTGCTGTTGTTGTCGCTGCTTCTGTTGCTGTTGTTGTCACTGCTTCTATTGCTGTTGTTATCGCTACTTCTGTTGCTGTTGTTGTTGCCGCTTCTGTTGCTGTTGTTGTTGTCGATATTTCTGTTTCTGTTGTTGTTGTCACTGCTTCTATTGCTGTTGTTGTCGCTGCTTCTGTTGCTGTTGTTGTCGACGCTTCTGTTGCTGTTGTTGTCGCTGCTTCTGTTGCTGTTGTTGTTGTCGATGTTTCTGTTGCTGTTGCTGTTGTCACTGCTTCTGCTGCTGTTGTTATCGCTACTTCTATTGCTGTTGTTGTCGCTGCTTCTGTTGCTGTTGTTGTTGTTGCCGCTGTTTCTGTTTCTGTCGTTGTTGTCACTGCTTCTGTTGCTGTTGTTATCGCTACTTCTATTGCTGTTGTTGTCGCTGCTTCTGTTGTTGTTGTTGCCGCTGTTTCTGTTGCTGTCGTTGTTGTCACTGCTTCTGTTGCTGTTGTTGTTGTTATCGATACTTCTGTTGCTGTTGTTGTCGCTGCTTCTGTTGCTGTTGTTGTTGCCGCTTCTGTTGCTGTTGTTGTCACTGTTTCTGTTGCTGTCGCTGATTCTGTTGCTGTTGTTGTCACTGCTTCTGTTGCTGTTGTTGTCACTGCTTCTGTTGCTGTTGTTGTCACTGCTTCTGTTGCTGTTGTTATCGCTGCTTCTGTTGCTGTTGTTTTCGCTGCTTCTGTTGCTGTTGTTGTTCTGTTGCACTGCTTCTGTTTGCTGTTGTATTGCTTCTGTTGCTGTTGTTGTCACTGCTTCTGTTGCTGTTGTTGTCACTACTTCTGTTGCTGTTGTTGTCACTGCTTCTGTTGCTGTTGTTGTCGCTGCTTCTGTTGCTGTTGTTGTCACTGCTTCTGTTGCTGTTGTTGTCACTGCTTCTGTTGCTTTTGTTGTCACTGCTTCTGTTGCTGTTGTTGTCACTGCTTCTGTTGCTGTTGTTATCGCTACTTCTGTTGCTGTTGTTGTCGCTGCTTCTGTTGCTGTTGTTGCCGCTTCTGTTGCTGTTGTTGTCACTGTTTCTGTTGCTGTTGTTGTCACTGCTGCTGTTGCTGTTGTTGTCACTGCTTCTGTTGCTGTGTCGCTGTTCTGTTGCTGTTGTTGTTATGCTGCTGTTGTTGTTGTCGATGTTTTTGTTGCTGTTGTTATCGCTACTTCTGCTGCTGTTGTTGTCGCTGCTTCTGTTGCTGTTGTTGTCGCTGCTTCTGTTGCTGTTGTTGTCGCTGCTTGCTCGTGTTCTGTTGCTGTTGTCGCTGTTCTGCTGTTGTTGTCGCTGCTTCTGTTGCTTGTTTGTTGCTGCTCTGTTGTTGTTGTGTGCTGTCTGTTGCTGCTTGTTGCTTCTGCTGTCTGTTGTTGTTCTGTTGCTTTGTGTGTTTGTTGTTTGCTATGCTGTTGCTCTGTTGTCGCTGCTGCTTGCTTGTTGTTGTGCTGTTGTTGTTCTGTTGTTTCTGTTGCTGTTTTGCTGCTTTGCTTTGTTGCTTTTAAGCTTACGCTGCTTCTGTTGCTGTTGTTGTCGCTGCTTCTGTTGCTGTTGTTGTCGCTGCTTCTGTTGCTGTTGTCGCTGCTTCTGTTGCTGTTGTTGTCGCCGCTTCTGTTGCTGTTGTTGTTGTTGCTGCTTCTGTTCTGTTGTGTTGTGTCACTGCTTCTGTTACTGTTGTTGTTATTATCGCTACTTCTGTTGCTGTTGTTGTTGTCGCTTCTGTTGCTGTTGTTGTCGCTGCTTCTGTTGCTGTTGTTGTCGCTGCTTCTGTTGCTGTTGTTGTCGCTGTTTCTGTTGCTGTTGTTATCGCTGCTTCTGTTGCTGTTGTTGTCGTTGCTTCTGTTGCTGTTGTTATCGCTGCTTCTGTTGCTGTTGTTATTGCTGCTTCTGTTGCTGTTGTTGTCGTTGCTTCTGTTGCTGTTGTTGTCGCTGCTTCTGTTGCTGTTGTTGTCGCTGCTTCTGTTGCTGTTGTTATCGCTACTTCTGTTGCGCTGTTCTGTTGGTGTTGTCGCTGCTTCTGTTGCTGTTGTTGTTGATCGGCTGTTCTGTGTTGCTGTTATTGTCTGTTGCTGTTGTTTGTCACTGCTTCTGTTGCTGATGTCTGTTGCTGTTGTTGTCGCTGCTTCTGTTGCTATTGTTGTCGCTGCTTCTGTTGCTGTTGTTGTCGCTGCTTCTGTTGCTGTTGTTGCCGCTTCTGTTGCTGTTGTTGTCACTGTTTCTGTTGCTGTTGTTGTCACTGCTGCTGTTGCTGTTGTTGTCACTGCTTCTGTTGCTGTTGTTGTCACTGTTTCAGTTATTGTTGTTGTCGCTGCTTCTGTTGCTGTTGTTGTCGCTGCTTCTGTTGCTGTTGTCGCAGCTTCTGTTGCTGTTGTTGTTGTTATCGCTACTTCTGCTGCTGTTGTTGTCACTGTTTCATTTGTGGTTGTCGCTGCTTCTGTTGCTCTTGTTGTTGCTGTCGCTTCTTCTGTTGCTGTTGTTATCGCTACTTCTGTTGCTGTTGTTGTCGATGCTTCTGTTGCTGTTGTTGATGTTGTATATATCATTTCGTCTCGGCGATGTCAGCTTGAATCTGCCTGCAAGCAAGTACAGAGCGACAGAAATGCAAACCGAATCACACAGATTCAGCTAAAATGTGATTATACTATATCCTCGCTAGGAACGCTGCAGACGGTTACAGCATGCTTCCTTTTCCAAGATTTTGCTTCATACTATATATATATATATATATATATATATAATATATATATATATATATATATATATATATATATATATATATATATATGTATGTATTTATATATATATATATATAATATATATATATATATATATATATATATATATATATATATATATATATGCAATGAAATCAACAAAAGGAGTCCTACCTCAAGTCCCCATCATCTGTACCCGCTGGCTGACTGGGTTATGAATCAGTCAACGGCTGACCGAGTCTTGCTATTACCGAGCCACATGACTTTTTTTTTCTTTCTTTTTTTTTTTTTTGGGGGGGGAGGGGTCAATTTTTCATGCATTGCCAACTATTTGAGGCGCACAGTCAGTCGATCTAAAATAAAATCGGATCAGTCACGCGAAACGACGATATCATTGTAAACCTTCCTTTTCAATTTATTCTTTGTGTAGCCGCCATCTCTGATATCCCCGAGGCAACGTTTCGGACTGCTATCGATGAGAAATTCCTCAGAAAGGCGTGTCCAGACTGAAAAATTAGCCCGATCCGTGATGATATCGAAACTGGAGGGGAAGGGCGCGCGCTGCTCTTACAGATGTAAACGACCTTGCGAACACTTAAAAAAAAATATATTAATTTCTATAAATAATGAATTTCATATTTACTAATCTATTGTTTTATGGTATATATATTTTATTTACGCTCATATTTTTAATGTTACAATTAATTATATTTAACATGAATGCAAACATTCTCGAATACAGGTTTTTATTTGACTATGTATGGCTGAAAAAAAGTTGACGGGAAGGTTTTCAAACGGATCATTATCGTCTGACCGGAAAATAGACAATTTAGTCAAAAGTTGACCATATTTCAGATAATTATCAAAGGATTAACAGCAAAA
>NW_020870144.1:172912-182912 GCF_003789085.1 Penaeus vannamei | reverse complement strand
AGAGGGGTAATGAGACTGGAAAAAGGGTTAGGAAAAAGGATAGTGAATTACGGGGTACAGATAAAGCCATACACACGCGTATGTGCAGATAGATGAGGTCATGTGAAGGTACCTGAATAAACACACACATGAGCACGCGTACTCATGCACACACCCACACATATCCACACACACACACACATATACAGACTATCAAATAAGTTGTCAGACAGATAGAAGTATAAAGATGGATGAATAGGCATGTAACTGAAATCATAACTAACAGATAATAGATATAAGAAAGAACGAAAGAGATACAATACAAGAAAAGCATGAATTGAAAACAAATACAAAAAAAAAAAAAAAAAAAAAAATCACAAGAATATATCCTGTTCCAATTCGGACAACGGGACAATAATATCCAGAAATAAGTTCGGGCAAAATACTTTCCGTTTTTCCTTTCCTCTTCTTCGGCTCCTTCCTCCTCACACGTCACTGCAGATACATAAAGAGACTGAAGGAATTGGTTGGGGAGGTTACAGTGCCGTACTTATCATGCGACACGGGCGCCCGGGCATGTTGGAGCAAGCACGCACAAACATACAGTAATGACTTTTTATAATATCTGAGGAGTGTGTTTCTACAAAATGGCTGCACGTGCATATAACTACATTCATTCGTCTAATCAAGGTGAAATCTAAATCTATTCCAATTATAAATATATTTAGATTCTAAATCTGTCAAATCTAAATCTATTCTTAATATTTTTTGTCTAAATCTTTTCATAATCTAAATCTTTTATAAATGTCAATTTATTTTATATCTTAATCTATTCATTGGATTCATAATAGATTTAGATTTAGAATAAGTGTAGATGTACATTAAGTTTGGATAAAAAGAAAAGAAAAGAAAAGAAAGAAAAGAAAAGAAAAATATATATATATACATATATATATATATATATATATATATATATATATATATATATATATATATATATATATATATATATATATATATATATATATATATATATATATATATATATATATATATATATATATATATATACATATATATATATATATATATATATATATATATATATATATATATATATATATATATATATATATATATATATATATATATATATATATATATATATATATATATATATATATATATATATATATATATATATATATATATATATATATATATATATATACATATACCAAGAATTTACATTTACAACAGATTTATGATTTATATAGATTCAGATCTAATAAGAAATAAAGCCAATAGAAGAGAAGTCTTGCAAAATCCAAATCGTTCTGAAACCTAACATATAAATACGTCATAAAAATATTTTCCGTTTCTGTTCTTTTTGCCAGAATATAGATGCTCATTTAAGCTGAATATCAATGTCGAAAGTGTTTTAAAGTCTTGTTGAATTGCTTTTCGTTTCTTTCTTCTTTGCGTATGTATGTTTGTGTGTGTGTGTGTTTGTGTGTATGTATGTATTTGTGTGTGTTTGTGTGTGTGTGTATGTGTATGTGTGTGTATGTGTTTGTGTGTGTGTGTGTTTGTATGCTTGTGTGTGTATGTGTGTTTGTGTGTGTTTGTTTGTTTGTGTGTGAATGTATGTGTGTTTGTGTGTGTGTGAGTGTGTGTTTGTATGTTTGTGTGTGTGTGTTTGTTTGTGTGTGTGTGTGTGTGTGTGAGTTTGTGTGTGTGCGACTTTTTAAAATTTTGTTATATTTACTTTTTTATTCCATTACGTATTCCAATTTTCCTCTAACATCAGACCAAACTGTGTGCAAACCAGCTGAGACCTATTTGAATTTTTCGCTTCAAAGAACAAACCGGCGATGGAAGAAAGAAAGAAGGAAAGAAAACAAAGAGAGAAAGAACAGAGAGAAAAAAAGAGACGCACCAGTTAAAATGGCATCTGCAACAACCTCACGCAGAGCAGTGATAAATGATCTGTTCCTGTCAGCGCATAATATGAATTTTAATGACATTGCAAGCAGAGAGGGAATTCGCTTGTTGGATCCGTGACCCGAAGCAGGGTTTGTTTTGTGGTATTTGAGGAGGTGTTTGCTATATCTATCTATTTATTTATAAGTTTATTTTTATTTTATTTATTCATTTATATATTTATCTATTTATTTTTGCTTCCTTCACTTTTCATCATCATTATCATTGCACTTTGACTCTCTACTCTTTGTATTTTTTACCCTTTTCTTCCTTCTTTTCGTTTCTTTTTCATGCCTTCCATCTCCGCTTTCATTACTCCTATTGCTGTTTATCCCTTTCCTCTGTCTGCCTTTCTCTTTCTCTATTATCAACTTTCCTTAGCTCTTTCCATCGTTCCATCGATTACCTCTTCTCTTTCATCTCCCCTTTCCTTATACCTTCTCTCTCTTACCTTTCTTGTCTCCCCCTTCTGGTGTTTTTATTTGCTGTCCTCTCCATTCTCTCCCCCTTTCTAGAAAAAGGTATGAATGAGAATGAATTTCCTTATGCAAGATATACATCGGATATATTGTCGTCAGAAACCTGTCAAATACATCTCTTGCATAATGAAGCTTTCCATTCTTAGTCACGCCTTTTCTATATTTGTCAAGGAAATGGTTCTCCTCCCTTTCTCCCTCTCTCTCTCTCCCTTTCTCTCTCTTCTCTCTCTCTCTCTCTCTCTCTCTCTCTCTCTCTCTCTCTCTCTCTCTCTCTCTCTCTCTCTCTCTCCTTCTCTCTCTCTCTCTCTCTCTCTCTCTTCTCCTCTCTTTCTCTCTCGTCTCTCTCTCTCTTTTCTCTCTTTCTCCCCTCCCTCCCTCCCTCCTCTCTCTCTCTCTCCTCTCTCTCTCTCTCTCTCCTCTCTCTCTCTCTCTCTCTCTCTCTCTCTCTCTCTCTCTCTCTCTCTTTCTCTCTCTTTCTCTCTCTTTCTGCTATCATTCCACCTTTTTACGCTTCTTCATTTATATCGTTTAAACATTAACCAGCGTAATAACTGTAACGTCTATTTCAAGCTATGTAATGCTTGTAAAGCCGATGGTAATAATCCGATAAAAAGGTATGAAATGAAAAGTAGTTTCATATTGAAATATACTACTGGTAATAATAAATTTTAATGTTATTCATATCAGGGGAATCATAGACGCAGTAACTACGATCAAAATGGTAATAGCATTTAATGGTAATGATAATGGTAATTCCTTTAAGCATAAAATTGGTAATAATAGTTAAAATAGTAATGATAATGATAGTAATAGTAACGAAAGCAACAGTAAATACAACATTAATGATAAGATACTAATAGTTATGATAATAATGATGATAATGCTAAAAATGATAATTATGCTTATTATTATTATCATTATTATGAGTTTTCTTATTCTCCTTCTTCTTATTATTATTATTATCATTATTATTGTTACTATGAGCACCATTATCATAACAATAATAATGTTAATAAGATTAATAGTGATAATGATAATAAAAATAAAGATATTATAGTAGCAGTACTAATAATATCAGTAATCATGATAACAATAATGATATGAGTAATAATGATGATAATGGGCATGATGATATTCTCAATTATATAAAAGATAAAAGTAGAAATGATAATAATGGTAATGATAGTGATAGCCGCAACAACAATAACTTCAATAGTAATAATATCAATGATAATAGTAATAACTATAATGATAATGGTGATAATTACCCTACTGAAATAATGATCATAGTAATAATGAAAATTATAAAAAAGATAATGATAATAATAAAGATATCAGTGAAAATAATACTGATAATAATAATGATGATAATACTGATAATAGAATGAGTAATAAGGGTAATGATGATAATAATAAGGATAATAGCATTATAAAAATAATAATAACAATAATAATGATAATAATAATAATAATATTGATAATGATAATAATAATAATAATATTGATAATGATAATAATAAAAGTAATAATCATGATAGTAACAATAGTAATGATAATACCAATAACAATAAAAATGATAATGATAATAATGATGATAATAACAGTAATAATGATAATAATAACTACAACAATAAAGATGATAAGGATGATGGTGGCAACAATGTTGATAGTATAATGATAACAATAATATCAATGATAAGGATGATAGTAATAAAAACAATAATAAAGATGATAGTAATAATAACAATAATAATGATAGTATTGATAATGATCATCAAATTGATAATAAGATTATAAAGATAATAATGATAATGATGATAACAATGATAATGATAATAATAGTAATAATGATAAGGATAATGGCAATTATAAAAATACTATTGGTGATAATAATGATGATAAGAATAATAGTGCTGCATCGTCATCAAAAAGAATAGTGATAAGGATAATGGTTATAATAATGATCATGATAAGGAGGACTAATAATAGTAATAATAGTATTAATAATGATGATAATAGTGATGAAGATAATAGTGATAATGGTCATATAACAATAACGATAATAATAACAATAATAATGATAATAATAATATTGATAATAATAATGAAAATGAGAATATGAATATCATCATTATTTAGAGTAAATATTGATAATAATTGGAATGATGATGAAGATATTAATAATGATAATAATAATGATAAATGTGATAATAACAATAACAAAGAAAAAAACAATGATAGCAATAACAATAGTAACGATACCAATAATGATAAAAATATCAATACCAATAGTAATAATAATGGTAATGATACTGTAAACGAAACTGAATGTAAGTGCAATGACAATAAAAGAGTAAATTATCATATAAGAGAAATTTAACGTGTGCGCATTTCGTCCTTCTTCCCGAGGGCAATTCAGTATTTTTCATCCTCTTTGAATGCTTCTAAAGTACAGTAAAGGGAGAAAAAAAAGAGAGAATGAGAGAGGGAGGGGAGTGGGGGTAGAGACAGAGATAAAGTTAGTAAAAGAGAGAGAGAGAGAGAGAGAGAGAGAGAGAGAGAGAGAGAGAGAGAGAGAGAGAGAGAGAGAGAGAGAGAGAGAGAGAGAGAGAGAGAGAGAGAACTTCCGAACTAACAAACATACAGACAAACGAACTGTCACAGAGAGACAAACAAACACACAGAGAGACAACAAAACGAAAAGAAAGAGAAAGAAAGAAAGAGGGGGATCGCA
Source organism: Penaeus vannamei (assembly GCF_003789085.1). Classification (NCBI taxonomy): domain Eukaryota; kingdom Metazoa; phylum Arthropoda; class Malacostraca; order Decapoda; family Penaeidae; genus Penaeus; species Penaeus vannamei. The sequence continues at coordinate 177,737 of NW_020870144.1, read as the reverse complement.
AGGGAGCAATACCATCCCCCCCCCCCCCACCGCGCCGTGGATCATTAATTTCCGAAGAGTGTATTTGAAATTCCATGGCGACGACGACACCGTGTCTCCCCGTTAGCTTCCAAAACACCACTGAACTATGATTTCTCGATCACTCAGCCGGAACCTCAATCGGGCACATTTCCGGCCGTTCACAGTAAAGAAAATTCTGATTGTGAACGCTACGACGCACCAGCAGAAATACTTACATACATACAGAAACGTGTATGTAGTGTACGCACATACAGGTGAGGTCGTCTACGGAAATGTATGATCGTGTATATCCTTATAGTTATGTATAAACAAACAAACATATGAGTGCAAACACATGCACTAACACACGTAAGCTAAAATCCACACGAAAAAAGGAGAGAAAAAAACGAACATGAACACACAGACACGCACATTACAAATTCCAAAGCCTAACACAGATCACAAATATATGCAGATATGTTAGAGCCGGTGATAAAATTATTCATAGCTTGGTGCCGCTGTTCTAAGAAATGATCATTCGTAATTGATTCCAGTAATATATAGGATAGAGCTGCTGTGGGATTTGAGACACAGGAGGAGGAAATTCATTCTTGAATTCTTTATCCTTTGCTCTCATACGTTGCATTGAGACACATTCACACACACACACACACACACACACACACACACACACACACACACACACACACACACACACACATGTATATATATATATATATATATATATATATATATATATATATATATATATATATATATATATATATATATATATATATATATATATATATATATATATATATATATATATATATATATATATATATGTGTGTGTGTGTGTGTGTGTGTGTGTGTGTGTGTTGTGTGTTGTGTGTGTGTGTGTGTGTGTGTGTGTGTGTGTGTGTGATGTGTGTGTGTGAATAATAGATAGACAGACAGATAGATAGATGGATAGATAAGTAGATAGATAGGATAAATAGATATACAGTTATACACATATACATACACACACATATACATAAGCGTTTGCGTCTTATCACTGATACCTATTTCAGCTCTTATTAATATTCCTTCACTATCATCATAGCTGTAAGATTAATAATCCTAAGTATCATCATTATTGGGATCAGTATTTGATATTAAAAGTAGCATCAATCATCTGGAGTAGCATCTTTGATATCAAGGATGTTGTTGATGGAATTATAATATTTTTGCCATCATTGCTAGCTCTATTACCATTATAGAAAGTACTGTTCTGTTATTATTAACACCACTTAGAACATTACGTTCAAGTTATTAGATTTAGTGCACAGTGTTATATCAAAAAGTGAAATCTATGATGGTTAGTATGAGTATAGGAACACTAATTATACAAACACACTCTCTCTCTCACTCACTCATTCACACACACACACACACACACACACACACACACACACACACACACACACACACACAAACATATATATGTGTACACATAAGACTATGCACATATATTAATTTCATAACATAATATCTGACGAAAAGAAAAAAAAAATTACGAGCAAGTACCCACTTCTCGCTCAGATTTTTCCAGCGCTTCGGCCAGTGCACCAGGTAAGATTAATACATACAGTACATATTCTGTTTATGTTTACTTACCCTGATAGTTTCGCTGAACAAATTTTCCATCAGCATTTTGTTCTTTTTCTCTCCTCCCGTTCGTTGGCCTCACTTTTTTTTTTAATTGTCAATTCTTTCCGTTTCCATTGCATTTTTTTTTTTATCGTAACGCATCATTGGACAAACTCATCAGGTAGTTATAACAACAGCGTTTACTTTTTTTCCTTTTTTTGTCTGTTTTGTATCGTTTTGCATTCATGCATTTTGCACGTTAAATATATCCAACTACTAAATCCTGATTCTCGTTTTTCTCCCAAAGTATGATATTCCGGTTTTGCTTTCTGGATCTCCTAGCAAGAAAAAATGAAGAAAAAAATGTGCTGTATTGAAGAGCAATATTTTTGTACGATTGCATAAACAACACCGAAAGCGCATCTTTTCAGGTTTTCGCCCCAGAACACATGGATTTCCGTGCGTTAAACCAGGGTTCTGCTCGGGAATAATTGTATGACCTTTTCAGCTTCTGTTTGCAACCGAGGAAATGTGAGTTTTATGCCTCGTTTTCTCACGATTTTGTGAAAGGAAAATAATGGTATACTGTAAAATTGTAATGATCTATTCAAGCATTAGCATTGCAATCCTTGCAATCCTTTAGACACGCATTTCGATATTTTTGGCTCTTCTCGAATACCTTGAAATGTCTAGGGGGTACACGTACACATAAAAGAATATATACATAGAAATATATATGCACACAAAGTACACACACACACACACACACACACACAGATATATACATACATACATATATATATATATATATATATATATATATATATTATATATATATAATATATATATATATATATATATATATATATATATATATATATATATATATATATATATATATAATATATATATATATATATATATATATATATATATATTATATATATATATATATATATATATATATATATATATATATATATATATATATATATATATATATATATATATATATATATATATATATATATATGTGTGTGTGTGTGTGTGTGTGTGTGTGTGTGTGTGTGTGTGTGTGTGTGTGTTGTGTGTGTGTGTGTGTGTGTGTGTGTGTGTCTGTGTACATATATACAAATATAAGTATGTACACACACATGCATAAATATGTACATATGGGTGGGGAGAGGGAGGGAGAAGGAGCAAGGGGGGCAATGTATCCAGAAGAGGATTTTCTCTCAACTGCAACATAAAATCCCAAACTGCAACCCGGTTTCACTCCTCACTGCGTCGGATCAATAAGCAGATTAGGATTCGAACTTTGGCTCACTAAGGATATTGCCATTCAACAACCCGGATATTTGCTTGAGAAGTTCTTTGCGCTTTGTGTGTTTTCCAGTTTACTTTCTAGCTTTTTTCCTTCCTGTGTGAGGTTTTTGAATGTTCAATTGTACGTGAGAGTGTGTGTATTTCTGTATACAGTCAAGTAGCAACGCGCACGCGCGTGTGTGTTTGAATAATTTTTGAAGCACTGATGTAATATAACACTTTTTTTCTTTTTTGTTAAGGAAGGGGAGAGGCAAACCAAATATAAATGTTTCTCTTTCCTCGACAAAAAAGTAAAATAGAATAAAGAATGAAAAATATTAAGAATGAAAAATGATAATGAAAGACTGAAAACCTGAATCAATTATTAAAAAAGAAGCATAAAGATCGAAAACAAATCCCCCCAAAAAGAGGAAAAGCAAAGAGAAGCCCCCCTCCCCCCAAATAAGAAAAAAAGAAAAAATCATTACAGAGAAATGTTTATGAGAATCGAGTGGACAGAAATGCGAGAGCTGGATCAGGTAACACTGTAATAAAACGAAATGGAACCTCGAACACCGAGCCAAGGCGAAGACAAGGCGTCTCGTCTCGTCCATTGTAATTCTAGAAGGACCTTATTGACGCTAGAGTAAAGAGCTTGATATTATACCCCCCACTATTACTCCCAACCCCCCTCCCTATACCCGCACTTCTACACCCCACCCACCTCGCTATACCCTACGCCTAACCCCCTTTACCCCGCCCTCTCACCCCTGCCCCCCCTCTTTCGTCTTTCTTATTTTCTCGGTTATTCTTCCCGAAAGGACAAATAATAACGATTATTGTTGTCGTTATCCTATTCATCGTTATCATTCTTATTATCATTATTATCCTTGTTATCATTTATGTCATTATCATTTCTTTATTCTGTTGTTATTACCGATATTATCATTCTATTCTAACACACCAGAAAAAAAATATATTGGTAAGGTTGAAGGTCAGCGAGCACAGACGGACCCAACCTGGACAAGAAATTATGAGATTATCAAAAGACGAACAGAAAGAAGTATGAAGCACAAAGGCAAAGGGTAGAGGCGAAGAGACAACAAAGGAGAGGAAAAAGAAAGACAAAGAAAGAAAGAGGGAGCTGTGAGATAAAGTAGGACTAAGGGCAACACGAGGTCCATCCATCTCCTTGGCGGTGAGATGGCACTGTCAAGATCTTAGGGTGTGGAAGGTAAAGGAGGAGGAGGAAGAAGAGAGAGAGAGAGAGAGAGAGAGAGAGAGAGAGAGAGAGAGAGAGAGAGAGAGAGAGAGAGAGAGAGAGAGAGAGAGAGAGAGAGAGAGAGAGAGAGAGAATGAGGAGGGAGGGAGAAGAAGAGAAATATATATATATATATATATATATATATAATATATATATATATATATATATATATATATATATATATATACAGATATATATTAAGATATAGATAGAAATATTTACATAAAGAGAGAGAGAGAGGATAAAGGGAGAGAAGAGGCAAGCTGGGCAACAGTATCATGTTCACTTTTATAACCAGATACATTTGTATGACTATAAACATAATTGTTGCTGATGATGTATGTATTTGTATTTTTTTATGTTATTCTTTATTGTTATTATTGTGATTATTATTATTATTATCGATATCACTAAAACCAGGCAGAATAACAGAGGTAGAGAAAGAAAGAGAGAGAGAGAGCGAGAGAGGGACAGAGACAGACAGACTGATAGACAAGAGAGAGAGAGAGAGAGAGAGAGAGAGAGAGAGAGAGAGAGAGAGAGAGAGAGAGAGAGAGAGAGAGAGAGAGAGAGAGAGAGAGAGAGAGAGAGAGAGAGAGAGAGAGAGAGAGAGAGAGAGAG
>NW_020870144.1:165412-167912 GCF_003789085.1 Penaeus vannamei | reverse complement strand
GTTTTAGCCTTTTACACTCCTTCAAGGTGCTTTTTAATATTTTACATGTCATGTACTCTATTACTTATGTATATATATTCTCATGTGTGTAGGTGGCTGTTTGTTTGTGGTCGCTTGTCGTGTGTGTGTGTGTGATGTGTGTGTGTGTGTGTGCTCGTGCTAGTATCAATATATCTTAGTTATGGTTGTCAATATATTTATCAGATACTTATACTACTACTATATCTCACTAATATAACGTGAACGTACTTATAGTTTATATATATGGATATTATAAGCTACTTTACTCTCTCTCATCGTATAACTGTTATATTCTATTGATTATCATTTATCGTGTTTTTCAGATCTGAACATATATATATTACATATATATATATCTACACAATATAGTTAATTATATAATATCCCTACTTATCATTATATATATATATATTATTATTCAGCAGCTCTGATTCATATATAAATAGCACATAGCCTCTATTATATCCTCTGTAGTTTTTGTCGCCTTTATTCTTCATATTATACTGACTATAACATTATGATCCAACTCTTTAGCGTTCTACATTTTTGGATACGCATTTGGAACTATTTAAATACCCTCCTACAGGAAAATCTAATTCCTAATAGTTATATAGCCTTTTTTTTTAACATAACGGCTCTATCATGATATTAAAGTAAATACTTATTCCTTTGTCTTATATCTTATTATAAGTTATTAGATTTTTTTATTTTTTTATTTACTTTATTTGAGGTTATCTATATATATAATATAGTGTTTTATATATAATTTTCAGGTATTCTTTACCGTTTGTACGTATATACAGTTAATCTATGCCATATATATATGTATATATATATATTGTAATAAGTCTTATATATCAGGTATATATAGCTATTACACGATTATAGATATATATTATCTACCATTATTATAAGTATATGAGATTTTCCTACATTCTTACTACACATCTTGCAACACACACACACACACACAATGCTACGACATACACTACACACACAGTCTTTTGATGGCGTTTTCATTCTACTCACACTATTCTACACTACTATCTTTATAATGTACACACTATCATATATATATTATACGTAGTAGTTAATTTATGGTTGACTAGTATACATTATTTTAGTTTTTATGATATTATATTATCCTTATTTCAGTAGTTTATTTACATTTCCTGACCTATCTCTCATGGTATTGTGAGTATCTTATTATATTAATTTCTATATACTATTTTATCTCTATTCATTACGCTGTACCCTGATGATATGTCTTCACATATACATATACATATATATACTTTCATGCTAATTATTTGGTAGTAGCTTTTTCCTCCTTTTCTTTATGCAATTTATGTCCTTACTCATTTTGGCCATTATATATTCTTTGCTTCATGATTGTTTTATGCTTATTACCCTCTATATTTTATATTAGTATATCATATCATATATATATATTATGTTGTGGTGCTGTGTGTGTGTGTGTGTGTGTGTGTGTGTGTGGGTGTGTAGCTAGTGTTATTTGAGTTCGCTGTGTTATAGACTAATATATAAGTATAAGTTTCATACTATTTATATATATATAACATAATTAGTCACAGTACATATATAACGTTTTTACCTCACTACAGTTCTGCTATCTACTACGAGCATACTTTGAGCGGCTTCTATATTTATAGTCCTACTATACATATATATATATATATAGATAGATAGATATCGATTATGTTAGAGTATAATGATTACATAGGATTAGATAAGGATATATAGATATACTTATTTTACTTTCATTCTGTGCATGTTCTTTATTATATGAGCTAAATAGTATATTAAATATATATATATATGATGTGTGTGTGTGTGTGTGTGTGTGTGTTGTGGTGTTGCTGGTTGTTTGTACGTGATGTTGCACTTGCCATATGTATGGTTACAGCGCACCACACCATCATATATACTTATACTATATAATATAGGCTATATAATGATTATAATATTAAATATTATATATTACCTACGTCTTATATATATACTAATATACGTTATATTAGTTGATACTTTATGTTGATATATCGAGTAGCCTGCGTTTGCCCTTACTGGTCCGATACAGTGGTGTTCTGGAGGCTGCTCCTTTCCGACCTTCTCAGTTTTGCATTCCGCTCTTGGTTGCGGTCTGGATGTTTCTTCAGTCGTTTGCGCTATTACTCTGTGTGCTTCTTTTGCCTTGGTTTCGGTTGTGGCTTTTCGGCTCTTTCATGTCTTCCTTAGCTTTGGGTTTCTTGCGACCCACCGACTGGTTGAGCTGGTGTAACTCGTGTTTTTTCTGTTTACCGTTGTTCCTCCTTTACCTTGCTTCTTGGGGGTTTGTATTGCCTTTTTTTGCTGTCTCATTGCTTATCTTACTCTTCTACTTGCTCTTTTTCTCCATTCATAAGGTTTTTGAGTCCTTTTATCGTCTTGGGGATCCAGTTGGTTTTCAGTGTGCATC
>NW_020870144.1:155412-160412 GCF_003789085.1 Penaeus vannamei | reverse complement strand
TCTCTCTCTCTCTCTCTCTCTCTCTCTCTCTCTCTCTCTCTCTCTCTCTCTCTCTCTCTCTCTCTCTCTCTCTCTCTCTCTCTCTCTCACTTTTTTTTTTTTTTTTTTTTTTTTTTTTTTTTTTTTTTGTTACTTACGGTGCAGTTCCTCGAATTGTCTTTCTTTTGAGGAACTTCTTGTCTCAGTTAGGAATGCACAGGTAGTACAGGCATACATATTCACCGTGCAATATATGTGCCGAAGAACATTGCAGATCAACAGACGAAAAACAAATGCCAAATATTTACAAAGAGAAGGGTGAATACGTAAGTTTCCCTTCAACTCATCTAACGAACGAGACCAACTCATGTCAAAATAAAGCCGGCTTTCATATGGCAACACTGAGGCGAACAAGACGCGCAACTTGAGGAAGTGTCAGTAGTTAAGGGGATAAAACCACACCCTCTCCCCTCCCTTCTCCCCTCTCCCCTTTCTCTGCCTGTTTCCCTTATTCCCTTTCCTCTGCCCGTTTCCCCTCATCTCTATCCTCTTCCCCTATTCCCCTCTTCCCCCTCTATCTCTCTGTTTCCCCTTCTCCCGACCCGTTTCTCCTCCTCCTCCTCCTCCACATTGCTCGTCCTTCTCCCCTTCCCTTTTCTCCTTCCTTCCCTCTATTCCCTCTTCTCCTCCTCCTCCCCTTTCATTCCCCCGTCTTCCCCTCCTCCCTCCCTCCCCTCCTTTTTGTCTCGAGGGGATCTCATCTCCTTTTGTCCGTTGCTTGTATAAAGTGGAGCGTAATCCCGTCCGATCATTAGCGAGGGAAGACATATTCATCACCAGAGCAAGGACGGGCGTGACCCTCTCACTCTCCACAACACACACACACACACGCACGCACGCACGCACGCACGCAGCACGCACACACACACACACACACACACACACACACACACCACACACACACACACACACACACCCACGCACAACACACACAACACGCACACACACACGCACGCACGCACGCACGCACACACACACACACACACACACACACACACACACACACACACACACACACACACACACACACACACAGCACACACAGGAATGATACTACTACTACAACTAATGGTTATACTGATGATTAATAATGATAACAGCAACAACAGTAGAGATGATGATGAGGAAGAAGATGATAAGAATGATAATAATAATAACGAATAATAACAATAATAGTAATGAGAATGTCCATAATAATGATGATAGCTATGATAATAATAACAAATGGTGAAGAAAATGATGATGATAATAATAATAGCAATATTAGTAATAGCAAATAATAATTGATAGTGATACTACTAACTACTACTACTACTACTACTACTACTACTAAATAAATATAATAAATAATAATAATAATAATAATAAATAATAATAATGAATGATGATACAATAATAATGATAGTAATACTAATCATGGAAATATAACAAAAATTCATAACAATGATGATTATGAGGATAGCGATGATGATGATGATGATGATGATAAAAATAATAATGAGGATAATAACACTAATACTAACAATGGCAATAACAACAAGTAATGATAATAGTAAGAATAAGATAGGGATGATAAGAATAACGAATATAATGATATTAGAATAATAAAAGATATAATAAGTAATGATAATAACAATAATTATCATGGAATAGAATACTGCTACTAATAATAAGATACTAATATCACTGTCAATGATAACAATAATAATAATAACAACATCAATAAAAATAATAATGATAAAAATGATAACAATAACAACATCAATAATAATGATGATAATAATATTGACAATTATGATGATGATATCAAAACTGATAATAACAATCCTGATGAAAGTAATGATAATGATAATAGTAATAATAACAATAATGTAAACCAGAAATGTGAATGGAAACCCCGGCCATTCCGTGCGCGCTCTTCCTCATCCCGCCAGAGAGCCAGGTCCCGGAGTTCCGTCTTCCTCGAGCACCAGAGACGCTGATCTTCATTAGGAGAGTAGAAGAAAAATATCGAGGTTAATGACCCTCCATGGACGAGTTATGGGGTCGACCTCCGACTCGACTGGGACGCGTGCTGCTGCTGTGAATTATCGAGTTTGCAAACACGAGTTGTAAGGGAAAAAGGGAAGAAGAGGGGAGGGAGGAAGGGTGAGAAGGAGGGGAAAGGGAGGAAGGAAGGGTGAGAAGGAGGGGAGAGGGAAGAAGGAAGAAGGGGTGAGAAGGAGGGGAGAGGGAGGAAGGGAGGAAGGGTGAGGAGGGAGAGGGAGGGGGAGGAAGGGGGAGAGGGAGAAAGGGAGGAAGGGTGAGGAGGGGAGAGGGAGGAAGGCAGGAAGGGAAGAAGGAAGGTAGAGATGGAGAGACAGAGAGAAATAGATAGACAGATGAAGATAGATACCTAGACGGATAGATAGAGAGGGAGACAGGTAGAGAGATAATGCATTAGCTATTTCTTTCCATATGCAACCGAAGTACTCTTAGTTACACAGTGCAGCTTAGAAGTACACAATCGAAAATCCCGAGTTCCCACTTTTTCCACGATGCACATTATAAAGCCGAGGGCAATTCAATAACCAGAGCATTTTCCCCTTTAATTCTACAGACAAACTACCCCTCAAAAGATTACTCTTGGCACGTTCCTCCATGTGATAAACGAATTTAAAAGGCTGAGCAAAGACAAAAACCACTGCAGCTCAAACAGCAAACCAATCTCTCCCCATCCTGAAGGTGTTAATGTTCACTCCATCAATGCTGGGCAAGTCTGTGTGAGACCCGCGGGTAAGACCGCAATGGGTAGTGTATTTGTTTAGAGACAAAATGTTATAAGAATTTTAATAAAATCACAGTGGAAGAAATCACAATTCTTCAGTGCGCATTTCAAGCCATATATTAAGATGGTGACTGATGACGCTGTGTATTGTATTGTTCATGGTAACAGAAATAGTCGGAAAGAAATAAAGAATAAAGAAAAAGACAGAAGCCCGAAAAATAAAATTACTGGAACAGAAAATTAAGCCCTTTGATTCGCTAAGGCTTTGTCGTAGAGTTTGAAAAAGTAGAAATACAGAAAAATCAAAGGAAAGAGAGCAGAAACACAAAGAAAAAATTACGTAAAGTAAATTGGATGTCATTTCTTTGGTAGACGTGAAGTGACGGGGAGGTGGGGGTGAGTGAGGATACCCTGGCATTGTTTTGTAATAAGATTTTTTTTATCGTATTAATGTTATTACTAGTAAATTAAATTCTTCTATTTTTTCGGTTTCTGTCGTATGTTATTATGGCTTCAAGTAATGTTTGTTTTTTCTACCGTGAGAAGCTGCTTTTTCCCATTCCTTCCCACTCTCACCTCGTATCGTGTTTATTTCTACTCTATATATTATATATATATATATATAATATATATATATATATATATATATATATATATATATATATATATATATATATATATAATAGATATAATAGATAGATAATAGATAGATAGATAGATAGATAGATATATAGATATATGTGTGATGTGTGTGTGGTGTGTGTGTGTGTGGTGTGTGTGTGTGTGTGTGTGTGTGTGTGTGTGTGTGTGTGATGCCATGCGATTAGGGCATTTACAATACTTCCTGTGTGTGTGTGTGTGTACATGTGTTGATACCTATTCATACAATTGTAATAAGAAATCGAAGTCTTCATGTATACGAATAACTATAAGACTAGCGAAGAGGAAAGCTGGAATTTGAGAGCATTCTCCCGACAAAATCATCTCAAATGGAGAACAAAAGTTGGTCATAGAAGTATAATGATTTCGAAAAGTATAGAACATAATAGTGATTCCCGTCGATGATGTTGTCATTGCAACAGGAAGTCCAATGGCGGAGGTCTATAGCAGTTATAATGAAACTCAGAGCGGACATCAAGTCCTATGAAATCCTCTTAAAAGTTGCTCTGTTCTGATTCAGATATGACACTGGACTCGTTACCTTTTCTCAAATTGTAGTTTATTTTCACTGACTGTAATTACACACGATGACAATTTTTTTTTCTTTTCCTTCTTTCTCTTCTTTTTTCTTCTTCTTCTTCTCTTCTTCTTCTTCTTCTTCTTCTTCTTCTTCTTCTTCTTCTTCTTCTTCTTCTTCTTCTTCTTCTTCTTCTTCTTCTTCTCCTCTTCTCTTCTTCTTTCTTCTTCTTCTTACTCTTTCTTTCTTATTTCACGACGTTAACGCTAAATTCGATATACATCATCCACATTGAATTCCTTTATGAGAGTATAACAATTACAGAACCACTTCAGAATTTCATCACTACATATTGCTTAGTCACACTTAATTCGTTTACCGTGACTTTCAGGACAGCTATCACGTGCGTTTGACATATTATAAATGCTTTCTTAATGCAAATTAACTGTGATTGCCTGAATCCCGACTTGGATCTGAGAACAAATTTAATGTGTGTGTGGTGTTGTGTGTGTGTGGTGTGTGTGTGTGTGTGTGTGTGTGTGTGTGTGTGTGTGTGTGTGTGTGTGTGTGTGTGTGTGTGTGTGTGTGAGTGTGTGTGTGTGTGTGTGTGTGTGTCTGTCTGTCTGTAAGGGGTGGGGTATTGCCATTACTCTTTGCGATATCAACGTCTGCATGTCAATAATGTGTAAATATTATATTTAATTCTCTATATCTGGTATTCATAGGGCCTATACGTAAACCGCAGAAATGTCTGCACTTACGCATTGTTCTTTTGAACTTATGTACCTACTTATATTTGCATGTATTTATCATTATGAAAACAGAAAAAAAAAACATTATCAATTATTTCTATCCAGTGGACATGTTTATCTAATTGATTTTTTTTCTTATTTCTTCTTAGCCATTAGCACCCATTTATTGTTTATCTCAACTTTAAAAACTAATTTCTCCTTTATTGTCTTACAGGTGAGTGCAGCGCCAGTCAACGTCTATATTGTCAGGTAAGTTAAATTCGGT
>NW_020870144.1:120412-122912 GCF_003789085.1 Penaeus vannamei | reverse complement strand
GCTGGTCCACCTGTTGACTTCATGCTGACAGCTCAGAGTAATTTTAGTTCCTTCTCTGCAAGGATTTGCCGACTCGATAGGTTCTCCTATAGTAATGGATTTTGGCTTTGGTCCAAGAGACCTCGAGATGCAAGGACTTTGCATTGAAAGATGCCCCTTGCGTCTCCAGACAGAGTGATGATAACGTCAGCAGAGTCAACGTTGGAGACTTTGAAATAACCCTGTGTTGCTCTGAATCAACTTTGCATGAAAGCTCTAGCCTGAGTCCATGTAGTATCTTTAAATTCTTGTCTCAAGATCTCCCGAAGTAATTCATAATGCATTTTCTCAAGGTCAATTTAGGTTACAAGCAGTTTATCAATGAACTCATGGCGGTTTTCTACAGTGACAAAGAACAAAAATAGTCTATTGTGGAGTTGCCAGAGGTGAACCTTGTTTCTCTCTGATGCAACTGAGGAATAGAGTTCCAGGCAGAATACCAGGCACCTTGCCTGGAATTTTAAGAAGTGTAATACCTGATAATTTCTGGTCCAAGCAGAAAGAGATAATCAAGTTTTTCAGCTGGTCTAGGGGAATGATGCAACACGTAGCTAGGCCAGCATAATATCTACGTCATGAGTTCACCACCAGGTTTTAGCAGTTCAGAAGTGATGCTACAAATATCCCTTATTTTACCAATCCAACAGAGATTACCTCCCTAACTTCTGCCCAGGTACGTTCTTCACTGATAGGTGAACCAGGCGTTAGGATCACAACCACATCTACAACCATACTGTCTGCTGCTCAACCTGGAATAGCTGATTAAAACACCCACTACACACAATCTGAGATTGGCCCATCTGTTAAGTGAACCTCAGATGTCACTAGGTTATGACTTTGAGTTCAGCTTTCTCAGGGCTTGGTAAGCCTCACCTCCTTGGTGAGATTCCTGATATTCTGCACTTTTTCACTCCTGAGCAGTATCCAAGTCCGAAATTCTCAAGACCAAGGCAAATCCAAACCTCTACCCCATCAAGCCATGCAACACATACTTATGGCCTCTAGAGCAAGACAAATTTTTAATCTTTTTCTTGAACTTTTACCAAAGATCTAAACAATCGACTTTCACAGGGTCCATCTTGTAGATCATTGTGTATTGAATTGATATAGACACAGTACACCTTGAGGTGAATTCAGCTATGTTCATTTAACGTTTGTATCAAACCTTTCCATTACAGTACAGCCTGCAAATCTGGAGGATCCTCAATTGAGTGCTGACAGGGATGTGGTATGGTCTAGATACTGGGGACCAACTACGCCAATATCTAGGACGTTGCATTTCATTAATAGGTGTGACCAGTCGAGCTGCTGCCAGGACTTGCCACCTCTATAAGGGCAGGGAGGGAGAGAGAGAGGAGAAAGGGGAAGAGATTGAAAAAGAGAAAGATCGATGTTTAAAGAAGAAGAGCAGATGTACTATATGCCTTTTCCGATTCACGTAATGACGAAGACGGCATTGAACTGGACACCCTTACTGCTGATGAACTATTGAAACTAGTAATGAAGCAGTAAATATCCCAATAGGATGACTCCAAGAGCCTCACACCCAGGCTAAAGAAAAAATCTTAGTGTTAGGGTTCTCGGCATCACTGACACATGGCCAAACAAGCTAGTATCAATACATATCAGTGCTGCGTGCACTGGCTCCCCCGAAAGAAATGGTTCGAGAGCAACAAAACATACCTCCAGTGGGTGGCTCCGCAAACATATAGACCTAAAACCATCTCAACAAGGATTACCATATAGCTTCCTTTGAACGAGGCATGCCTAAACCCCAAACATCAGAAGCAAAACATTGTGGGAAACGCACAGCTTCCTCTATCTGCTACACAGCAGTATAAATCCAAGAGGTACCAGAAAAGAGAAAAATACAAAACATCTACAAATCAGCTAAAGTGGACACCACAAGAAGTTTAGAAAAGAAACCCTGAGAGGAAAAGATGGATGTTCTCCGTCCTCGTCCTGATCACACTTCACATAATCAGGGCTTACGATGGTAGATCTGCAGTTCTTGCAATTGCTTGGAGTGCAGTATCAGCCAAGAGACTCTGTCAGCCCTTTGCGATTTCTGCTGAGCTCAGCCTATGCCTGTATGTCAGCAATGGCTCATTCCATGCTAAATGGAAACATTCTTTGAATCACCGTCGACAACAGACCAAATGGCTTTACTATATTCCCTCATGAACGGTAATAATGGCAGTTGCGATACCTCCACCAAAAAAAAACAAATTTCTGGTCAGCTAAAGGTATATTGTAAATTTTCAAAACATGCAAGTCAAAATCTGAACCAGAAGAGCAGGAAACTTGATATGGTCAATATCGATATGTTGTTTTCCCATCCCCAGTGAATTTTGTTGTGGAAGGATGGGCTTCTTGTTATGTATGTATATATACATATCATATGTATGTGTGTATATATATATATATATATATATATATATTATATATATATATAATATAT
>NW_020870144.1:110412-112912 GCF_003789085.1 Penaeus vannamei | reverse complement strand
AGTAATAATAATTACACACCTCTAGGAAACATTTAATAAAAATCTGTTATCCTGTGCAGAATCCGGGTCATGATCCAGATCACCACCAATACATAGCGACATCTAAATTGGGCTAAGACACACCTCTCCTTAAAAAAATCATAAAAATCTGTTCATAACTTTTTGTTATCCTACTAACCAACTAACCAACAAACTAACTATAACGGAGGTAATGTTGATTATGAACGGTTTTGCATCATAATAACAACGGGTCATTCATGTACTTTTATGCCCCACCTGAAGTTTCATCTCTCTCTCTCTCTCTCTCTCTCTCTCTCTTCTCTCTCTCTCTCTCTCTCTCTCTCTCTCTCTCTCTCTCTCTCTCTCTCTCTCTCTCTCTCTCTCTCTCTCTACTGCGTCCAATTTGGATGCGGGCACCTGTTCACTTCGACGGGCTTTCAATATGGAATGTGTGCCGCAGCAAGGTCTAAATAAGTACTTATAAAGAAATAGGGGTCAGGCGCTTCATACCAAGAGTCGGAATCTGCGCCGATGATGGCTTCATTATGCCATACATAAGCCTGTTACTGCACCATTAAAGGATGCTTTGACATAGCGTCAAAGTATTATTCGATACGACGATTTCAAAAGAAGAAATATCACAATCAAGCAATGAAAAGTAAGAAATTAGCAATTATTTCGACATTAATTAACCAGGATTTGCAACCGCGGTGGCCCGCGGGACAGGAGAAAGTCTTCCTCGCTGGGCAGACTAGAAGCGAGAGCTGGTGGACATTCTCTCAATTCTTGGTCGGCAATTCATCTGGTGAAATGCCGGCTGCTATAAAAATTATGTAATGTAGCTTTACTACGGCATGCGATTTAGTGCGCTAATGCTATGGTAACTTTCCTTCAAAATAATGAAATTCTGAATGTGCATTACGCCTCCCTAGTCGATCTCAAGCATCAAAGGAGCAACAGACATAATGTAGGCATAATTTTTCGATGGTCGTCTTACAACATAACGCCCTTGGTTGTTTGTCCTGCACTCCCTGCTGGCTTTCCGGCGGCGCGCGGAAGGGAACAGACGCCGCAGCGCGGATGAGGGCACGAGCATTTCATCAAAAGGGGCCGTTGCAAAAAAATAAATTTCGAAAAACGTTTGAGATCATCGTTTGAAAAGTATAACACACACAGACACATATGTAAGCACACACCCACACATAACACACATATATATACTCTGCCCGAGGTTTCCTCTCATTTAGGAAGATATTTCAATGGATTTTTGAATATCATGAGTTAACCACTTTTTTCAATTATCCTCTGGGGAATAGATTGCCTCAAGGGGAGATAAACAAAATATGCATATCTTTCAATGTGTATTCTCATATATTTACAATATATGCAACACGAGACGAAACAAACACAAAAACACTATTGCACTGGGTACGGGGTAATAAGCCCGAAGAGTGGAATCCCAGGGTAAGTAGCCCGGAGAAGGGAATCCCAAGGTAAGTAGAAATAATGCGGTCCGGGTAATACTGGCAGGTCTAGTCAGCCTCTTCCATATGAAATAAAATAAAGGAATGTGTCTTAGTGTGGAGTTCGGAGCCAAGTGGCTGACCATATAATGGCGACCACCGACCAAGACTGTCTTCTGCTTCGAAGCAATGAAAACGGGTCGTCTTGGTAAACCAAATGGTTCGATTATGCACACAAACACGCACACTCTCATACTTCGTACAAAAATATTCAAAATAAATAATAAACTAGTGAAGCCATCACCAAACCCTGTACATACTCATTTATATACATGTGTGTATGTGTTTGTGTATTTATGTTTGTGCATATAAAATGATTTTTCTAATTTCTTATTAATAAATATATATATATATATATATATATATATTATATATAATATATATATATATATATATATATATATAATATGAAAGAGGAGCAAAGCTCAACTGTCTCAGTCTCACGAGTAATGTGACGAAATTAGACTAGGTTAAAAAAATCGTATTCCTTCCTGCTTCCGGAGTATCGTGCACCTGTGGCGATAGTAACTGAGAATCCATGTAACCGGTTACTATTCCTGTTGCGAACTTGAGCTTGGGCCCAAGACCAAATCTTATGGTGCAGCACCACGTACTAATATTGTGCTCAAAAGAGTAAAAGCATTTCTTTGGGATGTATTACAATTCTGGTGATAATCACAATTAACGCCGATCAGTCTGTCACCGGAAAAATCCAGATGGCGCGGCCTCCCTCCTTCCCCCCGCCTCGCACCAGCAACAGCTGCCGTGTTCCACCGTTATCCTGGACGGAGAGCAAGGGAGACCTTTCGGGATCATCTGTCTTCTCAGACAGCGGGGAGGGCAACAGAAAGAGAGACCGGAAGCAAGAGGGAAGAACAAGCAAGAAAACCTTTTGCTAGGAACGAAAAGAAAGGCGGTACATTCTGAGGCAGGAGGAGTCGACAAAGACGGTGATATCACACTTGCGCGATTAAGGA
>NW_020870144.1:77500-79001 GCF_003789085.1 Penaeus vannamei | reverse complement strand
TACACACACACACACACTTCTACAACACACACACACACACAGACACCCCCACTCCACACAACACACATTACAAACCTCCCCCCTCCCCCTTCCCCTCCCCAAGCACACACAGCCTCCCCCACCTTGCTCCCCCCCCCCCCGCCTCCGCCCCCCTCGACTCACCATCCACCATGAAGGTCCTGTCCCCCCGAAGGCCCGCCGCCGCCTCCTGCAGGGCCTGTAGTCCGTCAGTCGGGTCCTCCTCGGGTCAGGTACACCCACGACCGCCCGACGAACCTCACTGCGGAGGGAGAAGGAGGGAGGTGAGAGAGAGAGAGAGAGGGAGAGAGAGAGAGAGAGAGAGGAGAGAGAGAGAGAGAGAGGAGAGAGAGGAGAGAGAGGAGAGAGAAGAGAGAGAGAGAGAGGCGAGAGGAAGAGGGGAGGGAAAGGAGAAGAGAGGAGAGAGAGAGAGAGCAGAGAGAGAGGAGAGAGAGAGAGAGAGAGAGAGAGAGAGAAAGAAGAGAGAGGAGAGAGAGAGAGAGAGAGAGAGGAGAGATCCATATACACAGAAATAAATGTTGTGTGTTGTGTGTGTGTGGTGTGTATGTGTGTGTATGTGTGTGTGTTGTTTTGTTTGTGTTGTGTGATATGTTGTGTGTGTGTCGGTGTGTTTGGTGTGTTTATGTGTGTGTGTGTGTTGTTTATGTGTGTGTGTGTGTGTGTAATTATGGTCAGTTTCATGTTTTTGTTTCCTTTTTTAACATCAATTATTATTATCATCATCATTGTGTTATTTGCTGTTTTCCTATATTGTTATTATCATATTATCATTTATAATTACAATCATTATCATTATTGCCATTTATACTCTCAATACCACCATGAATCATGAAGCCCGACCTGGCAGCGCGGACATGGAGAGCCTCGGGAAGACCGGCCGCAGGATCTCCTCAACTTCCGCTTCCATGAACACGTTCACCTGAAGAAAAAAAGAGGAAGTGGAAGCCGTAATCTCTGTTCCTGTATTTTTTTTTCAGGATAATATTAATAATGATAAGAAGAATGATAATAATGATTATATTGATGGATGATGACGATGATGATTGATGATGGTAATGATGGTGATGATGATGATGATGATAAATTTGTGATAAAAATAGAATTTCACTGATAGAAATATATATATATTTTTTTTTTCGGGAGGGAAAGGGCTGTATGTAAAGTACTTTATACAAGTAATACTTCAAGTGAATGCTTGGGAGGAGGAGGAGCAGGAGAAGAAACAGACAGACAGACAACCCAAAAAACACTCAAACCAAAACAAGAGCCCAGCTACTCACGTCATACGCCCTCCCCACCGCCCACACCGAGGCATACACGCCCATGACATTGCCCAGCCTGCCCAGGGGCTTGAACACGAGAATGGGCTTGGTGTAGCCGTGCCAAGTGGAGTTGTGGCGGACCCGGGCGCCCTCCGCCACCGCCAGCAGCGGCCGCTCCAGACTGCGTGGCGCCGGGAGGG
>NW_020870144.1:45000-60000 GCF_003789085.1 Penaeus vannamei | reverse complement strand
GTTTCGCTCGTACAGGGCCGCCTCCAGCCTCCGGGCGCGCTCGCCCTCGGGCAGCGCCGCCCCCTCCTCAGAGAACAGATTAAGCGCCGTCTCCAGGATCGTTCTCTTGATACTCTCCCTGTGGTCTTCGGTTTCTTGGCCACTGGCCTTTTCCTCAGGCTTCCAGTTTTGATTAGAAAGAGTTATTCTATTACGGCTATATTTGTCCAAAGAATCTTTACAATGCTTCAATAGCTTTCTTGTTTTTTTATTACTTTTAACAACTTTTGCATCTTGGTTATTTGAATGTGCAAATTTCCTCATATCCTCATCCCATACTTTTGACTTATGGCCCTGAGATCCCACGATATGATCATCAATTATTTTTGTTTTAAGTATTTCCTGAGATTGACATACTTTTTGGTTTCTTTGTACTTTCTTATTGGTTTGTCTGTTAACATTTTTTTGGGCAATAGGAATGTATGTGGTTGATGGATTAAGAAATGTGTCTTTATTATCATTTAGTTCTCCACCAGTCATTTCACTCTGAATATACTCCAACACACTCATATCGCCTTTTTGGCCTCTTTGTGAAGCCTTTAGATACTCAGCTGAGGTGTTTTCCCCAATTTGTGATTTCCCCTTCACGTGGAAGCTGGTTAGTTGTTGTTCGGAAGAAGCATTAACTTCTGGCTGAAGGAAGGGAATCTCATAAGCTCCTCTGTCTTCAAAATTTGCTGAAGTGGGCGGTTGGAAACTTAGACAATTTGAGGGAGTTTGTGGTTTGGCTAAATGAAGGACCTTAAACGAAATGTCCTCCTGCTGGCCATGACTCCGCAGAGGTCCTACTTGAATAGTTTTCACTTGAGGGTTGGACGGCCTAACGATGAAGGGTTTGACTTTCAGAACTATGCATGGGACCCCGTTTCTAAATAATATGCTTTGGGCTGGAGGCTTTACAACACTGATTGGTTTGATGTCCTCTGATATCTTGACGAAAGAGGAGGCTTCTGCGCCAGGGAAATTGCCAACAAAGGTTTTGACAGATGGAGTAGCCTTATCCTTCATGCTGGCTGGAATCCCCTTGTGCTCCGTCACACTCGGAACTTCACACAGTCCTTCGCGACTGACAAGTTCTAGGTCTTGGAAGTAATATGTAGTAACAGGACCTTGTTTGAAGGCTTTTCTTCTGGACGGGAATTTGTTTCGGATCAGCACTGCGATCTGGAAAGAAAAAGGTAAAGAAAATATTAGACAAAGTGGCTTTCGATTGGTTTCTGTTCTTGGAAACTCAAAAAGGGAAACAGTGTTGGGCAAAGCAACATTCCTGTCACAATGGTTCTCCATGTGAAAAGTATGAGGATAGCAAGCACCACACGACTCTACTTACGCTGGTATCAGGAAGAGGTTCGTCGGGATGGTCGCGGGCATAGGCTGCTGCCACCTCCCATGCAAAGGTCCTCGCACCTGGCTCGTCCCTCAGCTGAGCGTCCACCCACTTGCGTCCTACTGCCATCCTGCAGCTGATCCCTTGGCCCTCCACAGGTCCTTCTTCTCCACTAACATGCTGTTCCTCATCCCTGAGGCTGCTCTCGTCAGACGACGCTGGTGCCACGTGTGAGGTTGGCCTCAGGTTGTACTTGGGAGCCTGGCTCTGAGGAGACGATGCGCGGAGTGAATAGGAGTCGACGTTGATGATGTTGTTAACCTTTTCAATTTCCGATAAGACGTTTTCAATAGAAGTTAGTGTTTTCGAATGATTGTTTTCGCTGGCAATTGGAGGTAAAATAGTGTCTGTTTTATGTAAAGTTTTTAAGTTGGACTCGCAATAAATTTGATCTTTTTCGAATGCACCCTGTTTCAAGCTTAAACTTTTCGAAAAGTGGTCTAAAGGCAAGTCAGCGGTCCCTCCACTATCCTCAATGAGTGCTGGCGACCAGTGTCTACTTCTGGACAACTTTTCGCTATTGGCGTCACTTAGCAGATGGTAATTGTTGCTCACTTTGGCCAGGAGTCGAGGTGGCTCCTGTACGTCGCTGCCACAGGCTGCCATCTCGCTGGGGTCCTGCTGAGACGCCATACTTGGAGCAGCAGGAGAGGCGCTGTGCTCGCTCCTGCTGACGAAGGACTCAGCGGCAAGACTAGCAGGAGGCGCGACTTGAGGAAAGCTGTCCTCGAAAATATACTTTCGCTTTTTAGGAATGATGGAGGACTCGGCAGAAGCCTTCCTCTTGGTGGGCTGCGTTGGAGAAGGGGCTCTGACGTCAGCAGGGGTGGCGCTGCGTGAGGGGGACACACTGACATCACTGAGGGTGGCGGAGCCAGGGCGTGGAGGGGAGGCAGTGACAGCAGTGTGGGTGGCAGGGCATGGGAGTGGGGGAGTGACGTCACTGCTGATCGCTAGGCGAGGGCCGGGCGGACTGACGTCAGCCTTGGCTTCGTCCAGGGATTTGATGGCCACATTTTTGTAGACGTAGATCTGAGCTCCTTGGCCTCCGCGTCGGCACTTCTGGTTCTTGAATCGGGACTTGAGAACCTTTCCGAACTGAAAGCAAAATCAAGAATCCTATTAGTACACTTGCAAGTCGATCCTGCACGAAACAATTATTGAAAATCTAGACGAAAGACCAGTGGTTCAGCTGACTGGAAATCTGGTTCCTACCTGTGCTATGTCCATGTAGTGGTGTGGGTTCTCGCTGAGGTAAGTGTTGTACAGGACGTGGACTGGCGTGGTGACGCCCTGGCGGTCCTCCAGTCGCCTGTCGACCCAGTCATCGCAGACCCTTCGCCACTTCGGCCGGTGCGAACTGGAGGAATTAAGGGCGTTGGTAAGATGAGGATTCGGAGGGAGCCAATGCGTGAGCGAAGAGAGAGAGAGAGAGTGTGTGTGCAAAAGAGACACCCAAATATGATTCGCCAAGGAGAGGAATAGTTGGGGAAAGAGAGAAAGTGAGAAAGAGATATTTTGTGTCTGTGTGTATTCATACTTATCTACCACAAATTATCATTCATCTTTATCTTCCACATCTACAGATAAGACTACTTATGTTAAATCTCCTTCCTGGCATGACAAACGTTTCCCTATCATATCATTTAAGTAAGAATTTGGGGAATTTAAATTCCCCAAATAGTACCAGAGAGAGAGAGAGAGAGAGAGAGAGAGAGAGAGAGAGAGAGAGAGAGAGAGAGAGAGAGAGAGAGAGAGAGAGAGAGAGAGAGAGAGAGAGAATACACATCTATAAATTTTTGAGGATTCCGTGTGTGAGAAAACCTACCTTGGCAGAGGACTCGTCATGAGCGCTTTACCATGTGATCGCTTCCTATTACACAAACGTAAGTTCGAATTCTCTTTATTATCTGTGGATTCAGAATTCAAGTATTTCCTGATGAAGGCTCTACACTTGACCATTTTCCTGTCACATCAGGCAAGTGGATGAAAGTGGGAGACCTGTTCGTGCGAGAGAATAAATGTGTACTACCGGTCGCTCTGCACAACACACTGAACGTTGGCGAGGTGAGCGCTGCCTTTATATAGCTCTGCAAAAAACGTGTTACATCATGTTACAAAACGTTGTCCTCAGTTATTTTCGTCTACGTTGGAAGGGTTGCGTCAGTCTAGATAGGAGGCAAAGCTGGATTATATTGCAAGTGCTGAAAACTTGATCGTAAGAGAAGAGAGAGAGAGAGAGAGAGAGAGAGAGAGAGAGAGAGAGAGAGAGAGAGAGAGAGAGAGAGAGAGAGAGAGAGAGAGAGAGAGAGAGAGAAGAGGGGGGGGGGGTTAAAGGTGGGAGAGGAAAGAGACTAATAGAAAAGAACGAAAGGAAAAGAAAGAACGAAAGAGGAAGAGAAGGAGAGAGACAGTTAAAGAACGAAAGAGAGAGAGAAGGAATCGCAAAAGGAAGCGAAGAAAGGCAGGAGTGCCAAGTGCCAACAGAGGCACTCCGACAGGAACAGAAAACGTTTTCCTTCCGTCGCCTCCACGTACAAACACGTACGTACATGTAGGCCTATGTGTGTGAGAGGAAAAATTCAATTTAATATGTCAATGGGCGTTGTTGTTGTTGTTGTTGTTGTTGTTGTTGTTGTTGTTGTTGTTGTTGTTGTTGTTGTTGTTGTTGTTGTTGTTGTTGTTGTTTTTAGAATTCAGTAATGGAGTTCAAACTTGCTTTTCTTATACGAATAATGTGAGTACTTTCTTCATACTAATTCTTCGTCCTGAGCATGGAGTGATTTCGAGCCAGAATAAAATTTAAGACGAAATATTTCGTAAATATATAAATAGCAATGATAATAATAATAATAATGATAATAATAATACAAGTTATCATTATCATTATTGCTATCATCAATATCTTCATTATTCTCATTACTGTCCTTACATTATCCATATTGTTGTAGATATCATCACCTTATCATGATCATCATCATCATTTAGTATCCTTATCATCATCATCATCATCATTATCATTCGTATGTATCATCATCATTCATCATTAGTAATCATTATCATCTCATCATCATTAGATTCATAGCTAATCTTTGAGTATCATTAATCATAATAGATCATAGTATCTTTATCATTATCACCATCATCATTAGATTATCATCAATTCAATCATCCTTATCATTATCATCATCATCATCATTAGTATTTTATCATCATCATCATCATCATTAGTATCATTTATCATTATCATCATCATCATCATCATTAGTATCTTTATCTATTATCATCATCATTTAGTATCTTTATCATTATCATTCATCATCATCATTAGTTATCTTTATCATTATCATCATCATCATTATCTTTATCTTTATCATCATCATCATCATCATTAGTATCTTTATCATTATCATTATCATCATCATCATCACTTAGAATCTATTATTCATTTATCATCATCATCATTTAGTATACTTTATGCCATTATTCATTATCATCACCATTCTAGATCATCATCATTTATCATTATTCATTATCATCATTCATCTTTATCATCATCGATCATCATCATTAGTTATCTTTTTATCTTTATCATTATCATCATCATCATCATTAGTATCTTTATCATTCATCCATCATCATCATAGTATCTTTATCATTATCATTATCATCATCATCATTAGTATCTTTATCATTATCATCATAATCTAGTATCCTTTATCATATCTCATCATCATCATTAGTATCTTTAATGCATTATCATTATCATCATCATTAGTATCTTTCATTTATTCATCATTCACTCATCATTAAGTATCTTTATCATCATCATCATTAGTATCTTTATCTATCATCATCAGCATAGTATCTTTAATCATTCATCATCATCATCATCATCATTAGTATCTTTATCATTCATCATCATCATCATCATTAGTATCTTTATCCTTCATCATCATCATCATCATCATTGTGGAGATCTGCCTCTTCCCGTTCTTAGCTCTTCCTGTGCTTGGCGTCCCTTTCTCCTTCTGGGAAAAGGGATAACCAGGCATCTCATTTCTCATTAAAAGTCGCCGTTTACTGAAACACGTTTTGAACACGTTGGGTGAAGGCCAGTGGGAGACGGTGGTAATGATAACGCCGATACGAACGATAAGAGCAATGATGATTATACTAATAAGAACAGTCATGCTGATGGGCTAATAGAGTAAAAAATTATGGGAATTTTGTAGTAAGAACGTTCATGGTGATGAGGATGATAATGTTGATTACCCAAAAGATACTAATAACTAAAGTAAAAATGCATATATACATACATACATACATACATATATATATAATATATATAATATATATATATATATATAATATATATATATATATATATATGCAATTAAATGAAAAATAATAAAAGAAAATAACGAAAGGTTGTCAACAGATCTTGACACCCATCGCCTTAATTAAGGACCTACCCCCCCCCCCCACCCCTCTCCCCTGAAGTAAAGCGTGCGGAAGACTATCAGGAAATCCGGCGAAAGATTTCGTTTCCGAACAAGTCCTGAACACGTCGGCTTCCCGCCGCAGGCCTGCCCTCTTCCGCGCAACTCGAGGAGGAGTCTCTCGAGGCGGAGCGAGCGCTGGAGCCCTTCCCCTGGGGCCGTTCGGAGAGCCCCCCCCCCCCCGCCCGCACACCTACCCCATGGATAAGCCCCCTCCCCGACGGCTACCCCCTGGACAGCTGACTCCCACTGCCCTTTGATAGTCAACTTCCTCCTGCCCTTAAATGATAACAGCTTTAGAAACTCACCATATAAACAAAATGCAGTAATAACTTTTCGCTGTTTGTCTGTCTCCTTTCTCTCTTTCTATCTCTCTCTGTCTCCTTTCACATTCCCCTTCTCTCCTCTTTCGATTCCCCCATTCTCTATCTTCATATTCTATCTCTCTCTCTCTCCTTTCTATCCTCTCTCTCTCACACACACACACACACACACACACACACACACACACACACACACACACACACACACACACACACACACACACACACACATCATACCCTCCCTCACTCGGTCTCTCCCCCTCCCGTTGAATGGACTAAAGGGGGGGAGAAAGTAAGGGCTCCTTCCTTTTCTCTCTCAGCTTATATATCTATATCCACATGTAATCCAATTTCCTATCTGTTTACATATAACAAACACACACGCGCGCGCACGCAGTGACATGCCTGGCCTGCATAGCGGCAGAGCCTCATGCTCCAGCACGCTCTCCCGGCCAGAGCTTGTCACAGCAGGCAGCGGATGGGGAGGTGGGGGGGGGGGGGTGTTGCGCGTAGTGGTGCAGGAGCGTGACGCCATGTGACGGGCCTGACTTGTGAATGAAGCCTTTTTTTTAATGTTTTTCACTTATTTGAGGGGTCTAATGCTTCATGACGTTGCGTAGTAGTGTGTTTTCTTTGTTATCATTCATAAATAAAAGAAAAATGAGGATAATATAAGAACTTATATATTTGTATCTTAGTTTTCTTGTAACAAAAAGAAAAACATAACTTTTTTCTTCAAAAACTAGATTGAACTGATTCTCCCAAAACTTGAAAAGCTCTTCTCCTGTTATTACAAAATCTAAATTCAATTTCTATGAAAATTCTAACTGTTTTCTTTAAAAATTCTAAAATTCTAAAAATTTTTTTCTTAAAGACAGTCTGGCCGTACTCATCTTTCAACAATCTGAACTGCATTTCCTCTCAAAGACCCAAATTGCCCTCCTTCAACTTTCTGAATTATCAAAGAACAGACTCCAACCCAACAGATGCTTCTCTAATTTCTAACTAACCTAATCTAACCTAACCTAACCTCTCTAACCTAACCTAAACCTCTAAATAACCTAAAACCAACCTAACCTAACCTAACTAATCTAACCTAAACCTAACCTAACCTAACCTAACCTAACCTAACCTAACCTAACCTAACTAACTAACCTAACCTAAAACCTAAACCTAACCTAACCTAGCCCTGCATTGTACTCCGAGAAGTCAGCAGACCTGCGACCTCTTCCGCGTTTTTGCAAAAGTGAAGAAAATGAAGTGACGATTTTTTTTTTTTTTTTTTTTTTTTTTTTTTTTGTAAACTGCTTTGGAATATCAAATGCAGATTGATGATTTATTTAGGGGGACAAAGGATAAAATGATTTCGGCAAGATGTGCATATTTGACTTGTGAATTGATATGAGCATAATTATAAAGCAGATCATAATGAACATAATAACTAAAAGTAATTTATAGAATGATAAAGGCAATAATGATGATAATCAGAATGACACTGTCAAATCCACGTCATATGACAAGCTGGCCGATTACAGAGAAGGGAAACTGATACACGGAAATGCGTCGCGTCAAGAGAGAAGGGATAGAGTTTGTTCGCTGAAGAAATTTGACAATAATTTCTTGACGAAAATCTGGAATCTGAGAATCACAAGAGAGAAAAGTGGATTTGAGGATTTACTTTTGATGTCAGAATCTTGGCTACTTATATTTGTGTATTATATATATATATATATATATATATATATATATATATAATATATATATATATATATATATATATATATATATCTCTTCACGGTTGTTTTGGTAAAATTAAACGAGGGACATGTAAAATAGAATAATTTATTTGATAAATAATAATCTGAAAATATATAGTTGTGGAAATTATTAATGGGAAACAAATATAGCAAATGCACTCAACAATTATATCTAAATAATATAACAATATTTTGTACTTCATAAAAGGATATACAATGATTGCCTTATAAGCTAGTTATATTTTTCATGTCATGCGCACGACCGAATCTGCAGCTTGTCTTAAAAGGAACGCAATTTCGCCCTCGAAAAGGCAGTTCTCTGAACTGCACTCCAAGGGCATGGCTCGTCCTCAGGAACTGCCGCTGGAATCGCTCTCTGCGCCCCCCTGCGTGGCTGCAGCCACCTGCAGCGCACTCAGGACAGGACTGGTGAAGGAGGGACTCCTCCTCCCCACCAGGAGTTCCCCGACTACCTCGAGGCCGCGCGACTCCACGTCTGCTGCGCCGTCCCCAGGCTGCGTCCCGCGGGCCTTCGCCACGGGCTTCGGCAAGGGCAGCTGGACCCGCTGCCGGTGGTGGCAGTGCAGCCGCGCCTCGTGCCGCCCCGACCGCTCGCACGCGGCGAACTCCTGCCGCAACAGCTGCCGCTCAGCCTCCACTGGCGACCACGACACCAGCCCTCTGCTGCTGAGCTCGTGCTTGGCGAACAGGCAGAACTGCACGGGGCAGTCCACCCTGCTGCACGAGCTGGCGTGCAGTGCCAGCACGCTGTTGAAGCAGTGCCACACGTGGCATCGATGGCGGAAGATGCTGATGTGCGTGTAAGCCGCCCTCAGGCTCAGGCACAGCTCGCCGTTGTACGAGCAGCCTTGGCCGGGGCAATACTGGTGGTGGTACAGGAGCTGCGTGGCGTCCCCCTGGGCCAGCGCACTGGCCTCCGCCAGGACTTGTGACGCTCGACACGGGAACTCCTCAGCGTCCTCGCTGTGTGAGGAGGGCCACGGGACGCCGTCCTCGTAGTGCACGGCTGGGTTTCGCTCGTACAGGGCCGCCTCCAGCCTCCGGGCGCGCTCGCCCTCGGGCAGCGCCGCCCCCTCCTCAGAGAACAGATTAAGCGCCGTCTCCAGGATCGTTCTCTTGATACTCTCCATGCGTCCTTCGTCAAACCTGTGTTTCGTTTCTTGGTCGGTCGCACTCTCCATACAGTTCTGGCCATCATCACCTTTCCTTGCTAAAGATGCTTCACTTTCCTTGGTTTTGCTAAGGGAATTTTCGCAAGGCTTTGAACTCTTCCTTGGATTTTTATTTCTCCTCACTTTTTTACTTTCTTGATTATTCGTGCGAGCAAATTTCCTCATGTCCGCATCCCAGGCCTTCGATTTCTGGACCTGGAATTCCGCATTCTCCACCACCTTTTTCGGTGACGCCGTTTCAGCTGAACTAAGATTTTCTGATATTTTCTCTGGTGAAGATACGTTCTCATTAATTTGAATATGATTCTTCGTCTCTTCGTTGACCTTTTCCGTAAGATTAGGAATGTCTGTCATTAATGGTGTTGGAAGCACTTTAACAATATCGTCTTTCACTTCACTATTCATTTCACTATCGATATATTGCGAAACGTTCATATCTGAATTACTATCGTATTTTGGCGAGCTTGACTGATCGAATGCACTCTTATTCTCACTGAGCGATTCTATTTTTACTTGGAAGTTACTAAGTATTTGTTTGGGCGAATCAGCGACTCCCGATTGTAGAAGTGGAGTCACCTCAGCCTTTGCAGAACTTGAGAGTCTGAAGAGACCGTTTTTAGAAACATTGTGTGTTTGGGGGGACTGAGACGGAGGATCAGTTTGCTCTTTCGGGATTCGGGGAAGGTTCGCTGAAGAGAGGACCTCATACGAAATGCTGCCCTTCCGCTTGTCGCTCTCCAAAGACCCCTGTTGAGCAGCACCTCCCTGAGACCCCGATGACCCCACGCTAATAGGGGTGACCCTCAAGGCCACGCATGGGACCCCGTTCATCATAAATACACTTTGGGCTGGAGGGTTTACCACAGCAATGGGTTTGCCGTCCTCTGATGTCTTGACCAGGGTGGAGGATTCTGTTCCATGCGCGTGGTCTGATGGACTGGCCTTTCCCTCCACGCTACTTGGAGACCCTCGGTCCTCCTTCACGGATGGAACGTCACACAGTCCTTCGCGATTGACAAGCTCTAGGTCTTGGAAGTAATATGTAGTAACAGGACCTTGTTTGAAGGCTTTTCTTCTGGACGGGAATTTGTTTCGGATCAGCACTGCGATCTGGAAAGAAAAAGGTAAAGAAAATATTAGACAAAGTGGCTTTCGATTGGTCTCTATTCTTGGAAACTCAAAAAGGGAAACAGTGTTGGGCAAAGCAACATTCCTGTCACAATGGTTCTCCATGTGAAAAGTATGAGGATAGCAAGCACCACACGACTCTACTTACGCTGGTATCAGGAAGAGGTTCGTCGGGATGGTCGCGGGCATAGGCTGCTGCCACCTCCCATGCAAAGGTCCTCGCCCCTGGCTCGTCCCTCAGCTGAGCGTCCACCCACTTGCGTCCTACTGCCATCCTGCAGCTGATCCCTTGGCCCTCCACAGGTCCTTCTTCTCCACTAACATGCTGTTCCTCATCCCTGAGGCTGCTCTCGTCAGACGACGCTGGTGCCACGTGTGAGGTTGGCCTCAGGTTGTACTTGGGAGCCTGGCTCTGAGGAGACGATGCGCGGAGTGAATAGGAGTCGACGTTGATGATGTTGTTAACCTTTTCAATTTCCGATAAGACGTTTTCAATAGAAGTTAGTGTTTTCGAATGATTGTTTTCGCTGGCAATTGGAGGTAAAATAGTGTTGTTTTATGTAAAGTTTTTAAGTTGGACTCGCAATAAATTTGATCTTTTCGAATGCACCCTGTTTCAAGCTTAAACTTTTCGAAAAGTGGTCTAAAGGCAAGTCAGCGGTCCCTCCACTATCCTCAATGAGTGCTGGCGACCAGTGTCTACTTCTGGACAACTTTTCGCTATTGGCGTCACTTAGCAGATGGTAATTGTTGCTCACTTTTGGCCAGGAGTCGAGGTGGCTCCTGTACGTCGCTGCCACAGGCTGCCATCTCGCTGGGGTCCTGCTGAGACGCCATATACTTGGAGCAGCAGGAGAGGCGCTGTGCTCGCTCCTGCTGACGAAGGACTCAGCGGCAAGACTAGCAGAGGCGCGACTGAGGAGGCTGTCCTGAAAAATTACTTTCGCTTTTTAGAATGATGGAGGACTCGGCAGAAGCCTTCCTCTTGGTGGGCTGCGTTGGAGAAGGGGCTCTGACGTCAGCAGGGGTGGCGCTGCGTGAGGGGGACACACTGACATCACTGAGGGTGGCGGAGCCAGGGCGTGGAGGGGAGGCAGTGACAGCAGTGTGGGTAGCAGGGCATGGAGTGGGGGAGGAGTCATTGCTGATCGGCGAGGGCCGGGCGGGACTGACGTCAGCCTTGGCTTCGTCCAGGGATTTGATGGCCACATTTTTGTAGACGTAGATCTGAGCTCCTTGGCCTCCGCGTCAGCACTTCTGGTTCTTGAATCGGGACTTGAGAACCTTTCCGAACTGAAAGCAAAATCAAGAATCCCATTAGTACGCTTGCAAGTCGATCCTGCACGAAACAATTATTGAAAATCTAGACGAAAGACCAGTGGTTCAGCTGACTGGAAATCTGGTTCCTACCTGTGCTATGTCCATGTAGTGGTGTGGGTTCTCGCTGAGATAAGTGTTGTACAGGACTGACGTGGAGTGGTGACGCCTGGCGGTCCTCCAGTCGCCTGTCGACCCAGTCATCGCAGACCCTTCGCCACTTCGGCCGGTGCGAACTGGAGGAAAGTGCAGTTTTAGTGTACTGTTTTTCATGCAACAAAACTAGTCTAAAATGGTGTATGGTAAAATAAGGAGGAAATATGAAATGAAGAGTAGCATAAAAAGTGTGTAATAATGTTGATTGTAATTATTAGGCATCTAGCTCGCAATCATGTAAAGAACACATGTATGTACAGGTTACTCTGTAACCCAGTTTCTGGTTTGTTCCCTAATCAAATGGGACATGTTATACGCGCACCAAACAGATATGCCTTAATACACTTTGTTTCTGATCACATAATAATGGGGGGAAGTGAGGAAGGGAGGGGAGATGGGGAGAGAAGAGGGGAGAGGGGAGAGGGGGAGAGAGGGGAGAGAAGAGAGAGAGGGAGAGAGAGAGAGAGAGAGGGGAAGAGCAGAGAGAGAGAGAGAGAGAGAGAGAGAGAGAGAGAGAGAGAGAGAGAGAGAGAGAGAGAGAGAGAGAGAGAGAGAGAGAGAGAGAGAGAGAGAGAGAGAGAGAGAGAGAGAGAGAGAGAGAGAGAGAGAGAAAGAGAGAAGAGAGAAAGAGAGAAAGAGAGAGAGAGAGAGAGAGAATGTGTTTATATTTATGTTTACGCATATATCTGTAGCAATCTATCTATCCACACACATATAGAGGGAGAAAAGCAAACCTAACATTCCAACCAAATATAAAACTTAAGTTCCTTTTAACATCAAATCACAAGTATTCGAGCAGCATTTAATGTCAATTTAAATAACTAAGTTCAAACGGAATTAATAAAGAAATAAACCTTGGCTTTCCTCTCTATTTCCACAGATCGTACGAGCTTTCTTGCACCAAATTTAAGTGTTAATTACAAATATATGATTAATCATGAGATTTAAGTGAAAAGATTAAGTGTCACTCATTTTGACTGAACATTCTGTACACAACAGCACCTTGTCTATCAACTAAAAGAAAAAAAATCTAATGTATTTAGAACAGTAAGTTCTTGATCTACAAACAGTATTCTTAGGACACACATAAACCTATTTCTATAAGGTTTAAATAAACTTTTTGACGCAACCTTT
The DNA here is from genome assembly GCF_003789085.1 of Penaeus vannamei. Lineage (NCBI taxonomy): Eukaryota > Metazoa > Arthropoda > Malacostraca > Decapoda > Penaeidae > Penaeus > Penaeus vannamei. The sequence goes on along the minus strand of NW_020870144.1, from coordinate 47,064 downwards.
GTCGGTGTTCATAGTTTGGAAGAAAGTAACTTACCTCTTTGATGCGTTTGCCATGTAAGCTTTGCTGTATATGCGCTTTCGCCTTGAAATATTGATGTAGGAATTCTCCTTATTATTCACTGGTTCACTGTTAAAGTATTTCCAAATTAATTCTCTGCACTTGACCATTTTTCCGAGCTACAGTAAACACCAAGACGAGTGTGAGTTTTCATGAGCGTTGATGTTCACTCAGCCACTGTCACTGGTCGACTAAACGTTGGCGTTCAGGTGGCGCGGTATTTATGCCTCGACCCCGAGATTGCGTCATGCTTACGTCACCACTTCTTTGAATGGTATTTTTTTCGGACAGTTTACCTTGTTGATATCAATAATAATTACATACGCACGTACATAATTCATTAAATATTCTTCATTTACATTGCAAGAAAATATACATACGAAGTAACGAAGAAGAATCGAAACAGGAACAAACCTGTTCTTAATTCGTCTTAAAGAAGACGACAAAAAAGAGAAGAAAAATGGAAAATTCAGCGCACCCCTTGACCCTTTTTGAAGAAATTTCCACCACCTCGCGACATCTTCTGATAACCCCCCCCCCCCTCCCGGAGTATCCCAGACTCACGGGAGTTCCCTATGCCCCCCCCCCCTTTGAACCCCCTCATCGCTGCGAACAAACATGAGCGTCGCCCTTTCTCCGGTTCCATGAAGAACAACGCGAAGAACAACGAACGCACAAACACCCGAGGATATTTACCACCAGATCCTGACGAGGCAGTGGCGAGGAGGACGTCGACATGCCCCAGCCTGTTCCGGCGCCGTGAGTCACCGACACGTGTTGGTACTTGTCTTTGTTTTGAGTCGTGACAAGTTGGGGCCTCTGACGTTGTGTCACGTGCGTGTGCGTTTCAGCTCTCAACAAACGGACGTGTGCGTGCGTGCGAGTGCATGCGTTACATCATTCTATATCATATCATGGCGTATTCTAATACATGTATGCATGTATACATACATATAATATATATATATATATATATATATATATATGTATATATATATATATATATATATATATATATATATATATATATATATACGTGTGTGTGTGTGTGTGTGTGTGTGTGTGTGTGTGTGTGTGTGTGTATGTGTGTGTGTGTGTGTGTCTGTGTGTGCGTGTGTATGCAGATGCAAAAGCACACACACACACACACACACATGTATTTATATTTTTTGTATACATGTATTTATATGTATCTTTTCTTTTGTAATCGAGAGAGAGAGAGAGAGAGAGAGAGAGAGAGAGAAGAGAGAGAGAGAGAGAGAGAGAGAGAGAGAGAGAGAGAGAGAGAGAGAGAGAGAGAGAAGTCCGAAGTGCCTACGTCATAGTGAGGATCTGCGGTCCGTCGCCAGCTGAGCGACGATGCCGGCCAAGACACGCACGGCAAAGCCACGAATCTTGTTTTTACGGATTAACTATTATTACAGGTTCGGATAAGGGAGCAGAGTTGGCATTTTCCACTGAGCGGCCGTTGCAGCAATCTTCATCGAGTGTTGCAGTCACAAAGAGAACTTGTAATAAATATGAGTAAAGTAAGGAAGTAAATATCCGCAATGACATCCTGCCTTCGTAACCCGCATATCTCGAACGTCACAAAAGCTTTCGTCTTATCTCTCCTTAACTTTTTATCTAATTTCTATATCTCTTTCCTCTATAAGCCCACTACGAAAAGGCCGTGTATGAATGACGACGCACATATAGCGTAAGAGAGACAGCGCTACTGTGACTCACCTATGACGTCACGGTCGAGATCCGGTTTCTGGAACTATCTAGTATTTTCCTGACAATGACCCGCGCGAATTTCTCTCTTGATCTGATGCAGCTCTCTCCCGTCATTACGTTAGCTGCATATGCAATGGGCTACGGCACTGAACCCACGGCACAAAAGGGACAAAATAGGCACCGATAGATAGAATATAAGGCTAACTTACTCGAAACCAAAGTCAACTTACCGACGGCGCGGGGTTGCCAGTTCGTTCTATTTTGGCGTGGGGTTTTGGCGAAGTGAA
>NW_020870144.1:7500-22500 GCF_003789085.1 Penaeus vannamei | reverse complement strand
CCTTTCGGAGGGGTTGTACGAACACACGTATACAATATATATATATTCTTATTCATACATAAACACACACACATATGTATATATTATATGCATATATACATATGTATATATATGCATATATATATACATATATTATATATATTCATATATACACATTATATACATATATATATATATATATATATATATATATATATATATATATATATATATATATATATATATATGTATATATATACACACACACACACACACACACACCACACACACACACACCACACACACACACACATACACACACACACACACACACACACACACACACACACACACACACACACACACACACACACACACACACACACACACACACACATACACACAAACACACACACACACACACACACACACACACACACACACACACACACACACACACACACACACACACACATACATTATATTATATATATATATATATATATATATATATATATATATATTAATATATATGTAAATACACACACACACACACTTGTATATAAATATATATACAATAAATAAATAAATAAATATATATATATATATAATATATATATATATATATATATATATATATATATATATATATATATATATATATATATATATATATATATATATATATATATATATATATATATATATATATATAGATATATATATATATATATATACCATACACCATCCACCAGCAGCGTCGGACGCGCCTGCGCCCTGTCCCTCCCGAAGGCGAAACCGGCGGCGCCTATAAAGGGCGCGGGCGATCGGCGGGAAGTTTCGGTGGCGATATATACGGGGATAGAGGTAGGGGCGCTTAAGTATATATATATATATATATAATATAATATCTCCACTAATACTATATTTACGATGTATATATATAAATCTATTATCTCAATAATATAGTAATATATATATAAATATAATGTCTTAGTATTATTATATACTTACTCTCTCCCTAAATACCAAAATATAATATATATATATATATATCTACCATAAATATATAATACATTATCACAAGAAGAGACGCAAGAGACGAGAAGAGAGAGAAGAGAGAGGGAGATATAGAGACGAGAGAGAGAAGAGAGGAGATTGATGGAAATGAGAGAGAGCCAGGTAGACAGAGCCGAGAGATCGCTACTGATCATAGATAAGATAAGCGTCATTAGAACCGCTCTACATTACACATATATATAACTAATATACATATATCCCTATTATTACCTCATAACAATAATACAATATATATATATATCTAGATTATTATATTATACACCACCCACACAACGACACACACACACACCACACACACCAGCACACACACACACAACCGGTATGCTGTGTGCCCCTGCCCGCTGTCGTGCCGCTGTGTGCTTGCGTGAATAGTGTGTGTGTTGCCCTCATCGCTGCTGTTTGTATGCACACCACCACACAGCAATATGCTCCAGCTAAAAATCAGATTACAGACCACAGATGTATACAAGTATCGCTTCTCATTCCAAGATACCTCTCCAGAACTTCTTATCTTCTTCTTACATTCAATCTACCAAGTTTCAATCCTTATCTCGTCTCCTCTCTCCCGTTTCTCGCTCGGAATCCTACGAAAATAATAAAACTAACGGCCATGGCAACCTAGCGATAAGAAGAGTTCGCCGCGGTCGCTCACTCAAGCGCAAGATGTTTCATGAATTTTCGCTCTCTCTGGTTCACATATAGTTGATGATTGACGAACGCAGAGATTCTTCGAGAAAATACAAAATTCAGTTTACTGCGCTCTAATTGTTTTCCGGATATTCATAATTTTCGTCTAATGAATATTATTTTATTTTCATTCTTATTTATAAGATAAAAGAAATGAAACCTCTATATTTTCGATTCAACTTCTTATTTTATGATTAAAGTGGTTTTATGATCAAGTAAATGCACTCTGAGTTATAGTCGTTCAGGAAACACAGCATACACGTCTTGCTCCCTTTCATTCTCACTGTTTGGGTTCACTTTCAAATCCGTTCGTATGTCTCATCACCCTTCTCCTCCCTCTCTTTGACTCGGAACCCTCCTGAATCACTCTTGCTTGTCATCTCTCTTCCTGTTCCAGCCTTCTACTGCTGTACTGTTTGTTTTATCTTCTATCAGTCTCGTCTCCTGGTTCTTGTCCCTTCACCCTCTCTCTCTACATCAATGTGTGTCTCCCTCCCCCCACTCTAATTACTCTCTGTTTCTCTCTCTCGCGTCCCCCCCACCGTCACACTATCGATGAGTCTCTCTTTTTCTATCTGTACCTCCCGCCCTCGTATTGCTTGCTTTTGTCTCTCTTTCCGTCTCCCCTTCATCTCTCTTTTCTTCTTCTTCCTCCCCCCTCTATCTCTCTTTTCTCTCTTCCTCCCCCTGTCTATTCTCTCTTTTTCTCTCTTACCCCTCTATCTCTTTTTCTCTCTCTTCCTCCCCTCTATCTCTCTTTCTCTCTCCTCTCTCCCTTTCTATCTCTCTTCTCTCTTCCTCCCTTCTCTCTCCTCTCCTCTTCTATCTCTCTTATCTCCTCTTCCCTCCTTCCCTCTCTCCCTTTTCCCACCTCCCTTCCTCCTCCCCCCTCCACCTCTCTCTCCCTCTCACCACACTCGTCCTCCTGAAACACAGTCTCATAATTCACACACGGAACAAGAATCCACAAACACCATTGACTTATCATTTTTTATTTATTTATTATTATATATTTATTATAGATTTATTATTATTATATAGTACCATGATGCAACGAAATGATTTCCTTGAGCATACTCTTATACTTCACCAAAAATTATGTCAATTACTATATTTGAATGACCTGAGAATAGAATCGTAATTATTCGATATCGTTGATTGTATTGCCATTGACAAAAAAAAAAAAAAAAAAAAAAAAAAAAAAACGATTACGGAAATATGTTGATAATAATAAAATTCCGATAACTTTGGTCTAATAACTTTGGAGTCTATTTTGTATCATTTGCTAAATGTGATATTCCTCCAAAGGCCACAATTCCCTTTTGTTAATTACCGGTCTCATTACTTCCTTTTCTTCTCAAAATTGTGAATACTTAGTGGAAAAAAAAAGAAAAAAAAAGAAAACGAAAGAAAAAAAAAGCATTTCGACATTACTGGTTCTTCAATCATTTTTTTTAAATCTTTCTTTTGTTTTTCTCCTTTCTTTTGGCTTATTTTTCGGTGGATCCCTTATAAGTGGACTCTTTAAAGGACTCGATTCTTTCCGTGGCTAAATTTGATCTCCTTTTGCCTTAATTGGAGGGTAGAATGCTAAAAGGCAGACGTGTTTTTGTCTCTCTCTCTCTTTTGTATCTCATTTTTAATGCCCGGATTCGTAAGAGGGAGAACGAATGGAGGATGGAAGAAGAGAGAGCGAGGAAGTGAGAGGGAAAGGGAAAGAAAGAGAGTGTGAGAAAGGACGAGTGAGAGGAGAATGATACGAGGAGAGAGAGAGAGAGAAGAGAGACGAGAGAGAGAGAGAGAGACGCGAAAGAGAGAGAGAGAGAGAGAGAGAGAGAGAGAGAGAGAGAGAGAGAGAGAGAGAGAGAGAGAGAGAGAGAGAGAGAGAGAGAAAGAGAGAGAGAGAGAGAGAGAGAGAGAGAGAGAGAGAGGATAAACTGGAGATGATGTAAATGGTATGAGACTATATAGGTTTTCATTATGATAACGAAACCTACTATGTATATATACGCAATAAACAGTCACTTGGAATATCTTTAAACCCAAGACAACTTTAACAGAACAGCTCGCACCACCCGGGAAATGCCGATACATAGAGATTCGAAGAAAATGGGAAACCGCAACATCAGGACCAAAGAAAACAAAAGAGCCTCGAGACACCGATACACAGCGTCCGAACTGAATCTCCAACACCACCTCGAACCCACGACGAAGGGATTCGAAACCCCGCGCGAACCGGACCAGCACCCGCCTCCTTACGATGCCATGTACCCCAACATGGTCCGCAGTAGTCCTGACGGCAGCGAAGACGTGCCAGAGGAGAGAGCGAGTCGAGGAGGAGAGCAAGAGGAAGCGAAATCCGAGGGAAGGAACTTGGGCAGTCAGCTGAAGGAAAAGATGAACGGGTTGGGCTTGCCTGAGGCGAAGCAGATGTTCGAGCGGGCGGCGGACCTGACGCAGGGCGCCCGGGAAGCCTTCAGGTGAGATCGAGCGGCGAAAATAGCCTTCGTGATGCGAATAGCAATAGGAACAGCGATGGTAATAATGGCTATTCTACCTGCAATACTTGTGGTGAATGAAGGGGTAAGAGTGGTGATAGAGATGATAATGAAACTGAATAAACAAGCAAATCAATTAAATGATTGAACAAAGAAATATAGAAATTCGAACATACTAACGCAAAAATCACATTCCTTATTGAATTATATATATATATATTATATATATATATATATATATATAATATATATAATATATTATATATATATATGAATAAAAATAAGCTATATTAAAACATCTTTCAGGGACTTCTGCAACAGGACCTCAGCTCATGGTTTCAGTCACGTGATGGAGGACAACCTGCCTCTCCTCCTTCGCGTCTTCTGGCTCCTCGTCACCATCACGGGGTAAGTCCTTCGGAAAACGGGATTAATATGAACGCAACCTATTAATCAAATTTGAAAGTGGTGATATGATTAATTAGAAGATAACCTAATAACTCTAAGACCCTGTTCAGACGAGCGACTTTAGTGGCGAGACTGCTAGAAGCGCGACTGCCACGTCAATGGAACTGAATAGATGCGCACACATGTAGTGGCTTGTGGCTGGTCTGTGGCGCGACTCGTGATCTTCTTCACAGTCGCCCGCTACTCAACTACTCGAAGGTACATGTGTTGCTTTGCGGCCCACACACACACGGCGACAACCACTGCGTTTTCATGGTGATGGCGCGCCCCATTGGCTGGAGTGGGTGGGTTTCGACCAATGAGAGAGCATCACGTGTAGCGAGGCAGACAGACAGGCGACAGAAGCTTCCCCTTCCTCCAACCAAGATTGAGGGAGAGACGAGTCGGGCCACTGTAAGCGCCGTGAACATTCACTCTGTGGTCGCGCTTCTAGCAGTCGGGCCACTAAAATCGCTCGTCTAAACTAATAATAAATTAATGATTGAATGAGAAGATAATAACAGAGCTGTAATAAGAATTTGGATTTTGGGTGTGATTGGTAAAGTGTTTTGATAATCATTTTTATAAAAATTTGTATTGGGTTTATTCCCCCTCCCACTCCTCCCTCCTTCTCTCAATGATATACGTATGCACTAGATATCTTCAACTATCCATGTACATCTTCTCAGATCAGTGTTAACTCTCGAACTGCCCTGCACCCCACTGATGCCCCTTCGTGAGGCCCCCCCCCATTCTATACATTAGTCACCACAAGGGTCGAGGCGTATTACGTAAACGCGTCAACACAGGGAACCATGCCGATGGCACTATCCGATCGCAGTTCACGGGGAAACTTTTAGCCCGAGCTGACCTGGGCGTCTTGAGGAGGTTGATACGTGGTCGCGCTGTCACGCCGCTGGTGCCAGAGGCTACACCCTCTCCCTCTACCATGCCCTCCCTCCCTCCCTCCACTTCTTCCTCTCCCTCCTTATATATCAGTACAACCCATTTTTTCTCCTTCTCCCCTCCCTTTCCCTCTCTCAGTTCTTTTCTCTCTTCTTTCCTCCCCGTCTTTCAATACAACCCCCCTGATCTTTCTCTTTCCCCTCCCTCTCCTTCTCTCTTTCTCAATGCAACCCCCTTTAACCTTCCTCCATTCTTTCAATGCTAATCTTTTTATCTCCCTCCCTCCCTTACCTTCTACCTCTCCGAATTCTTCCATCCATCTTTCTTTCCCACTCCCTCACTCTACCATTTCCTCTCTCCCTCTACCTTCCCCTCTCTCAATAACCCAAAACCCTCTATTTCTCTCCCCTTCCCTCTCTCAATAACCCCCCCACTTAACTCTCTCCCCCACTCCCTCCCTCCCTCACCCTTTCCTACTTCCTCCCCTCCCTCCCTCTCCAGCCCTTTCTCCCCACAAACACCACCCTCTAATCTTTCTCTCTCCCTTTCCCTCCTTCCTCCCTCCCTCCCTCACACTAAACCTCTCTCTTTCCTCTCCCTCAGCCTGGTCCTCCTCATTTCCTCGACGAGTGAGGTCACCCACAGCGCCTTCGTCACCCGCCGCCCAACCACGGAGGTCGTGTACAAGGACATGCGGAGCGAGGGTGTGTCCTCATATCATAGTCTCCCCTGAAATATGCCTTAGTCCATGCTCTAATTTCATTGATTTCTTTTTACAGTAATACTATATTTATATATAACCTTTTTACTTTTATTTCTTCCTTTTTACCAAAATAATATTCAAATGCAGACTTTAAGATAATATGTATGGTTTTATTGCAACGCCGGCGACAGGAGTGCGGGTTCCCTACATCACAGTCTGCAGTCTGTCCGGCTTCTGGAAGTCCAAGTTGAAAGGTAGTTGCACTGGCTTGTTTTTTGGTGGGTGCTTTGCGGCTTGTTCATCTGTTCATTTGTTTGTTTTTGTTGTTATTTTGTGTTGTGGCTTTTTTCAGGTGTTTCGTATTGGGATATCCGAGTTGAAAGTATAATTGCTTTTTAGGATGTTTTCTTGTTTTGTTGGTGGTGGTTGTAGTTTATATTATGTATATATGTTTATATATATATGTTGTTTTACACTATATTATAAACTATATATATATAATATATATATATATATACATATTTGTGGGGGAGGGGTATTTTTTGGCGTAAAGAAGTAATTTTTCTTTTCTGTGTTTTGTTGGTGGTGCTTGGCTTGTGATGTCGTGTTGTCTGTTTTTTTGTTTTTTTATTTTTTTTTTCAGTTCGTGCCTGTGACTCGTTTCCCGCGTTGAAAAGTAACATCATTAGCTTTAATTCGGATGTGTGTGGTTTGCGTGTTTGTGGCTTTCTGGCGATTGATTTGTTTATGGATGTTCGTGTGCGTGATTCATGTTTTTTTTTTTTTTTTTTTCTGCTGCTATGTGCTTCGTTGCTTTGTTTGGTTTCCGTTTGAGTTGAGTGTTTCCGTATTTCGTCTCATCGTTTGTTGTTTGTTTTTGTATTTTGTCTTTTTATGAGAGGTGAGTTTTTAAAATGTCTTGTTTACTTTTTATTAAAATTATTTTTCTAATTTAATTCTTACGTGAGATTTATTTGTTTGTTTCTTTCTTTTAGTCTTGTGCATTTATTATTTTTTGAATGGGTTTTATTTTTTGTTTCTTTTTGTATCTATGTTTGTTTTTAGATGTGCTTTTATCTCCCTCTTTTCTGTGTTTTTTGTGACAATACTTACATATTTATGAAAGAAAACATAGTTATAAAAATGCGTACTCATTCATTAACAAAAAGTAAAAAAAAAGTAAAGAGTTTGTACTGAGTAAATAGACTCTCCTTCCTTTTGTTTTATGTAGTTTGAGATAATTAAAATGCTAATCATACATAGTGCTTCTTTATAACAACAGTGCAAACTCTCAGGGATACTTGACGTGTTCCATTTTTTTTTTTCATAAAGATAAAGGAAACAAAAATGCATGCACACACACGCAAGAACACAGATACAGACACACACACAGACACGTATGTACACAAAGATATGCAGTCTATCTATCTATTCTTCTCCCTCTCTCATCTCTCTCTCTCTCTCTCTCTCTCTCTCTCTCTCTCTCTCTCTCTCTTCTCTCTCTCTCTCTCCTCTCTCTCTCTCTCTCTCTCTCTCTCTCCTCCCTCCCCCTCTCTCTCTCTCTCTCTCTCTCTCCCCTCCCTCCGTCCTCCTCTCCTCTCCTTTATCTCCCTCCTCCTCTCCTCTCACCCAGCTCCACTCATCTCCTCCTCCCTCTCCTCCCTCCCCCCCTCCTCTCTCTCCTCCACCATCTCCTCCCTCTCTCTCTCTCCTCCACTCTCTCTCCTCCCTCACCTCCTCCTCCTCCTCCTCCCGCAGAGCACAACGTGAGCAATTCCCTGGCCTCCTACATCCTGCTGGCGGTTCGGGGACGGAGGCCATCAGCTCGCAGCTTGAGACGGACCCCAAGACCAAGATCCTCCTCAAGGCCGAGCTCAAGGACTACCTGAGGACGCGGAATGTCACCCTCGAGGAGCTCGTCATCATGCTCTCGCCGACGTGGTGCGGGGACGGGGGAGGGAGAGGGGGAGGGGGGGTAAGGGGCGGTTGTTTTTCAATGTTTTTTTTATAGTTTTTAAAATAATTTCTTTTGATTTGTTTCTTTTGGATATATTATATATATATATATATATTATATATATATATATATATATATATATATATATATATATATATATATATATATATGTATATATATATATATATATATAATCGTCTTTTTAAGAATTCTTTTCTTATTCTCATTTTCCTTCTGTTTCTCTTTTACTTTCTCTTTCTCTCCTCTCCTCTCTTTCTTACTCTCCTCTCCCTCCCTCATACCCTCATTCCCTCCATCTTTCTCTCTTTTTTACTCTCCCTCTTATTTTCTCTTTCTCTCCTCTCCAAGAATTTCAATCTGACAAAATTCAAATTCAAAATTCATGACAAAATACCACTCAAAACATCTTAAATCACAAACAAAGAAAAAAGAAAAAAAATCTCCTTTCTCCTTTCTTTGAAACAGCTGTAAGGATGTCATTATGGATGTTACAGCCCGACCAGTGATCCTACAGGTGAGTTTTTCGAGGAGTTTGTGTTATATTATTATTATTATTATTATTATTATTATTATTATATATCATCATCAATTATTATTATCATTTATTATATTATTATTATTATTATATCATCATTATTCATCATCATCATCACATCATATCATCATCATCATCATCATCATCATCATCATCATCATCATCATCATCATCATCATCATCATCATCATCATCATCATCATCATTATCATTTTATTATTGCTTTATTATCATTTAAGATATCTCGGTTGTATGTTTAGAGATACAGGTAGATCATTATTTATTATATTGATTCAGATAGACTGATACAGGTCGTTATATGTAAGGTACTCGCTATGTATCGTATATATATCTTTTCACTCTTTATCTTTTTTCTCTTTATCTGCCGTTTGTGACTTGCTCTCCCGCCTTCCCTCCTTGCGGCTTCCTCCCTCCTTCACTCGCTTATTTCTTCCCTCCCTATCATCGCTGTTCCCATCTACTCCCTCCTCCCTCTCACCAACTCCCCCCTTTCCTCCAGTCTCACCTCTCCCTCACCTTCTTCCCTCATCCCACTTCCTCATCCTACCCATCCCCACCCTTCCCCATCCTCAGCTCCCTCCCACTCACTCATCCATCCACCGACTTCCCTCAATTCCCTCCCTTATCCTGGCCCCCCTCCCTCCTCCCTCTCCCCCCCCCCCTTCTCACCTTCCACCATCACCCCCCTCTCACCCTCCTCCTTCTCACCAACATCCGCTCTCTCACCAACTCTCACCCATCGCCCTCCTCCCTCTCCCTCCCTCTTCTCCCTTCCCTTCCCTCCTCTCTCTCGCCACCTCTCACTGCCCTCCCTCCTCTCCCTTTCTATCTTCGTTCCCCTCCCCTCCTCTATTCCATCGCCCTCCTCCTCCCTCCTCCTCCTTCCTCCCTCCCTCTTCCCGCCCTCCCTCCCTCCTCCTCTCTCCCTCCTCCTCTCTCTCTCTCTCTCTCTCACCGCCTCCCTCCTCTCTCCCTCCCCCAGCGAGCAGTGCTGCAGCGACGCCTTCACCCACGCCACCGTCACCAACATGGGCGTGTGCTACTCCACCCTCGGCCTCAACAACGCCTACAAGGGCGCCAACCTCACCCAGACCATCGCGGGGCTCATGGGCGGCCAAGGATCATCTTCTCCGTCACGAGCGAGGAGCAGATGGTGGGTTCGGTGGGCCGGGTGGGTGGGTGGGCGGGCGGGTGGATGGGTGGGTGATGGTGATGGGTGGGCGGGGGTGAGTGGATGGGTGGATGGGTGGGCGGGTGGGTGGATGGGTGGCGGGTGGTGGGGTGGGTGGGTGGGTGGGTGGGGTTCTTAAAGTGTGTGCGGAAAATTTATTTGTCATTGGGTGGGTGAGGAAGGCGTGGGTTCGGTGGGTGGGGTTTTGAGTGGGTTGCTGGAATCTTTTGTTTTGTTTATTTGCGAGGAGGAGATGGGTGGGTCGGGAAGGGCAGGTGGGTGAGGGGTACGAGGGGGGGGGGGGGGGGTTGGAAGGGGCTTTGGCATTATTTGTTTGATTACTTGTTAGTCTCTAACTCCCCCCCCCCCCTGACAGAATACGACCCAGGGGGTTTCAACGACCAGCCTCCCCTCCCTTTTCACCCTCCTTCCCGCCTTTATCTAACCCCCACCCCCCCCTCCCTCCCCCCTTCCGCCCACCCTCCCGCCTCCATCTCACGCCCTCCCGCCGCAGAATACGACCCGAAGGTGGTGTCGACGACCAGCCTGTCCGAGGAGGGCATCCACGTCTCCCTCTCCAACTTCCCCGTCACGCCCACCGTCGCCGCCAACATGCAGGCCGTGCGCGTCGCCCCCAACACGGCCGCCTCCGTCGCCCTCTCGGTCACCACGGTGGGGGTTTTCAGCTTTTTTCAATCATTAACCATCTAACTCTCCTACAACTAACTTTTTTTATGCAAGATAAGAACCCTGTGTATTCAATAACAACCCTTTTTTCAACCACAATCCCCCTTTTTCAAACCATTGGCCATTTTTCTTGTGGCAATTCACCTTTTTTTTCTAACGATAACCATCTTTTGTAAACCACCAACCCTTTATATCCAACTCTTTTATCCGAAGCACAATCCATCACCCTTCCCTCCAGCCCACCAACCCTTTCTCCAAAACATTAGTTACTTTTTTCGAAAACTTTTAACTCTACTTCAAACCTCATGAGCTTTTTTTTTTCGAAAACCATGAACATTTTTTTTAAGCACCAACCGCTTTCTTCATTAACCATCTACCTTATCCAACCCACGATTTTATCTCCAAAAATAATCCCTTTTCACAAACCAGCAACGCATTTTATCCCACCATAAACACCCTCATCAAACCACAAACCATCTTTTCCTAACCAAAGCCATTCTCCTTAAACCGCGTCCACATCCACCCCTCATTTCCCTTCTCTTCCCTTCCTCTCCTGTCGCCCTCCGCCCAGATCGACCGGCGGGAGAAATACCAAGAGATCTGGCCGTGGTCGAGGCCGACCTGCCTCACCGAGGAGAAGTTCTGGCAGCTGGGCGAGGAGGAGAGAGCGCACACGGAGAACAACCTGTACTTCGCCTTCTACTACCGGGAGTGTCCGTTCCTGCACTCGGGCTGCACCTCGCTGCCCTTCCGCTTCGAGGGCGACCAGACGCGTGGGTTGCTGGCCGTGGCGTCGCTGGCGCTGCTGGCGGAGTTGTGGTTGTTTTTGTTGACGTTGGTAGCTTTGTGGTTGTTGGTATTGTTGTTGTATTGGTGGTAGTGTTGATTTTGTTGGTGGCGGTGTAGTGTTGTTGGTTTTGTTGTTAGTGTTGGTAATTTTGTTATTAGTTGTGGTTACTGTTGGTATTGTTGTGGTTGTTGTTGTTGGCGGTGATGTGATTGCTTTGTTGATGATGTTGTTGGTGGGGGTGATTTTGTTATTGTTGTCTGTTGTTCTTGGTAGTGTTGTTGTTGATGGTAGTGGTGTTGTTTTTGTTGTTATTGTTGGTACCATTGGTGGTGGTGATGGTTGTTGTGATTTGTTGTTATTGTTTTTTGCAATTACCATTGCTACTATCACGACTGTAGTTGTTGCTAATTGTCTTTCGATAATGTTATTATCATATCTTTTACAACATCTTTATCATTACCATTGTTGTTGTTATTGTTATTATCATAATCATCATTACTATTGTTATTGTTATTATTATTATTATTATTATTATTATTAATGACGATCATGCATTATTTGTATTTCATTTATGTCTTTAATATGAATAACATTCACTATCTTCAGCAAATAGAATGTAACATTGATCTTGTTGTCTTCCTGTCTGTCTCTTTCATCCTGTCTGTCTGTCCACCTGTCTTTTGTGCTTTATTCTCTCTGTCTGTCTGTGTGCCCCTCTTTCTATTTGTCTTTGGCTGTCTATCTATCTCTCCGTCTGTCTGTATGTCTGTCTCTCTGTTTATTTTTCTATTTCGCTCTGTCTGTTTGCTTCGATCCTTCTGTCTGTCTGTGTCTGTCACTGCTTCTGTCTGTCTGTCTGTCATTGCCCCTTTCTTCTATCTCTCTCTTTCTCTCTTATTCTCTCTCTCTCTCTTTGAATGTGCATTATGTATGTATGCATCTACATATAGATATGCATCTGTCTCTGAGAGTGATTCCTTTTCTTTCTCTCCCTTTCTTTCTCGTCCTTTCTGTCTGTCTTTCTCCCTTTTGCTATCCTGCTCTTTCCATCTGTAAAATAATAATAATAATAACCATCTATTAATAAGATCGTGATGCTCCAATCATGAAATATATCAACGATAAGTTTTTCCTCCCATCGTCACAACCCAACGAAAAGAGAAGAAAAAACACAGATGAAAAGATTTTCTAGATAAACATCACGTGACCCGAAGACCTCAAGTGGGTTCCGCTTCCTCCTGCAGGCGAGTGCATGCCGTGGGACGTGCTGCACCACAATGCCATGAAGCAGAATATGTCCCTGTGCGTGAAGGACCACCTCGAGAAACACGATTACGGTGGGACAGAATGGCTACTTTACTTATATTTTGATGTAGTTTAGAGTGTATTTACTTTATTGGTGTTGTGGCTAAGAACTGGCTGGATTCTAAGTGTGATATAAAGTGATGTAAATTAATAAATTGGAGTGTAGTGTATCTACTTTGGATGGAAATGTGAATGCTGTCTTCCGTAGATCTTTTCATATTATTTACTATGTGTCTAATAGAATATGAGAATATTCCAAAGTGAACATAGAAACACAAACACACCCACAAACGCACACACTACAACCATCTGAGACTAAAGAATGCATTCTAAGCTGCACACAAAACACAAGCAAAAGACACATACAAACAAACATACACTTATACCCATGAGAGTGAGCGTCTTTAAGGGCTGAACACAAGACGGCAATTTCGTTGTATGCATCGGGCATCACTTTTTAAGGCTCGCATTATTATCATTATGAGAGTGGATATTCCGATAGAGTGGATATCATTGGCAGAGGTGACTTGGCATATGCACACAAACAAACACACACACACATAAACACATAAACACAAACACATAGATAAACACAAAAATAAACACATATATGAACACAAACACATACATTAACACATACACATATATAAACACAAACTCATATACATTAACACATACATATATATAAACTCAAACACATACATTAACACATAGACACATAAACACAAACAAACTCACACACAAACACACATACACAAACCTAAACCAAACAGACTCGCACATGAACACAAAAACGCACAGAATTTCGAAGCTCCATTCACGGCTCACACCTTTGGGCTTCGTCCGTGACTGCACAATCCCGTTCCACGCACATAAGGGTTATTTTACGCAGTCAATCGCTCTGCTCTTGACACATTTGCGCTAAGAACAAGGACCCTCTTCATGTCTCGCTCACTACGTTTTCACAGCACTTTATCAGCTACACTATAAAAAGGAGCACTACTTTGTTCCTTTTGTTGCATTCACGCGTATATGTATATATGCATACACACGCACACACGCACACAACACAAACAACACACACACACACACACACACACACCAACACACACAAACACACACACACACACACACACACACACACACCACACACACACCCCACACACACAACACCCCCCCCACACACACACACACCACACCCCACACATATATATTCATATACACATACACGAGTAGCCCCAGCCCTACAGCCCCCGCCCCAGCACCCCCGCCAACCCAGTCCTCCTTCAGGTCAGAGCGAGATGTGCCTCAGCACCTCCATCAACCAGCAGCAGAGTTACACGACCATCATCAAGGACGTTCTGCAGGACCTCCAAGGGAAGCCCATCCCGCCAAAGTAAGGTTCTTTATTTTTTGTTTTGTTTTTATATTCCGGTTGCGGGGTAGTAGATATGCGTGAATTGTTGCTATGGTTCATATCTTTATATCATCGTTGATGGATGTTTATATCATTATTAAT
Source organism: Penaeus vannamei (assembly GCF_003789085.1). NCBI lineage: Eukaryota > Metazoa > Arthropoda > Malacostraca > Decapoda > Penaeidae > Penaeus > Penaeus vannamei. The sequence continues at coordinate 8,194 of NW_020870144.1, read as the reverse complement.
AATTGTTATTTTTGATGATGATAATAGTGATAATGATGGTAATATTGATCCGTATTCATAATTGGAAAATGGTTTTCGACAACAATGAACAAGCGAGCAGCCTCCTTTGCCCTAACCGTTTATTCGACTTTTGGGACTTTATTAGTTTTAGCCTTTATTTCATTATAAACGGACTCTATGACTATTATTATCATCATTATCATCCTTATTGTCATTATTCTTATGATTATCATCATTATCGTTCCTCAGCCTGACCCTGTCCATGGTGAACATCTACTTCTCCGATCTCGGCTACACTGAGTACTACGAGCGGGTCCCGACCTTCCTGACGTGGTTCAGTGAGTCTGCTTCTCATAGTATTGTGTTCAGCAGATCCTTGTATTTTGTTCCAGTGTCTGTATTTCGTTTATTGTTTAACGAATCTGTGTTTTCTTTGTTCAGGAAATTTTAAGTCTGTATTTTAAAATATTTATGTTTATCAGATTTGTTTACTTTTTGTTCATCTATTTTAATATTTATGTTTATAAAATCTTCGAATGAAAGATGCAGGATGATTAAGTGAAAGAAGTAATGATGATTGAACTGTTAAAGCTGTGTGATTCATTTCATTTATTATAATTTTTTCATTCTCATTCATTTTCTTTCTGCATTTGCCATAATAAATGTACAGGTACATCGTCATATTTTTGAATAC
>NW_020870144.1:0-2500 GCF_003789085.1 Penaeus vannamei | reverse complement strand
ACTAAAACACAAACAAACAACAACAACAGAAATCAGAAAAAAGGAAAAAGTCAAAACACAGCACGTGTGTTAATAGGCGAAAGGAAGAGCATTGTGACTGGACCCGCGTCCGCGCTTTGACCACCGCCCAACCCCCCCCACGAGAGCCCCTGGCCGATCCGCCGTCCTATTGTTCATATTCGGGGATAAGCCCCCAGAACCTCGTACTGTGATACCTGGTACACTCTGGACAATTTCCGGTGTCTGAACTGGGCAGATTTTTTTTTTTTTTTTTGATTACATGAGATTCTTTCACCTTTTTTATATTTCATTTTTTCGCTTTTGCTGTATCTCTTTCATTCTTTCTTTTTAGGGGTTTTTACATGTTTTTTCCAGCTTTGTTTTGTCATCTATAAAGGGCATCTGTTTTTATTATTTTTTTTCACCTTTGCTCTCACTCTATTTTTTCTTTTCTTTTTATTGTTTCTTTGATATTTTTTTGAGAGAGAGAGAGAGAGAGAGAGAGAGAGAGAGAGAGAGAGAGAGGAGAGAGAGAGAGAGAGAGAGAGAGAGAGAGAGAGAGAGAGAGAGAGAGAGAGAGAAAAGAGAGAGATCGTAAACTAGAGATAGAACAGAAAGAGATATAAGAAGAAAGAGACGAAAAGAGAGACAGACAGACAGACGAGAAAGAGAAACAGCGAAGCTGAATGATATCTCTCATCTCATTCCCTATTCATTTCATTTCCTAGAATCACGGGAATTTATTATCATTATCATTATTTCTTTTTATCTCTATTAATCGTTATCACAGCTATTTCCTCTTCCTCATATCCCGTCCAGCTTCAATTGTCTTGCTTCGCTGATTTGACTGAGAGACTAATTACATTCTTTTTTTCTTTTTCCTTTCTTCTTTTTTAGTTCTATTTTTTACTATTATTTTATTTTTTTTTTATCTTCAACTCTCATGCTTCGTTGATTTGACTGAAGGACCAATTACTCTTTTTTTTTGGCTGTTGTCGGTTTTTTTGTTTTGTATTCGTGGTCCTTTGGTTGTCCTTATTGGGTTGAAATTCAGGGGGGGGTGTCCTGGTGGTGAGGGGGTGGTTCGTATTGTTATTATCATTACTGTCATTATTATTATTATTAACATTATTAATTATTGTTGTTGTTGTTGTTGTTAATATCATTATATTTATTATTAATAATTATCATTATTATTATCTTACTATTATATTATTATTATTATTATTATATTATTATTATTTTGTTAATAATATTATCATTATCGTTAATATTATTATTATTATTATTATTATTATTATTATTTTTATATTACTATTATTATTATTGTTATTATTACTATTATTGTTAATATCATTATCTTATCTTTATTATTATTATTATTATTATTATTATTATTATATTATTATCATTTTTATTATTACTACTAATTATTATTGTTATTATTATTATTATTATTATTCTTATTATCATTATTATTATTGTTGTTTTGTTGTTGTTTATTATTATTATTATTATTACTATTATTATTATTATTATTATTATTATTATCATTATTATCATTATTATCATTATCATTATTATATTATTATTATTATTAATTATTATTATTATTAATTATCATTATTATATCATTGTTAATACATTGTTATTATTCATTATTATTATATCATTATTATCATCTATTATTACTATAATAAGTTATTATCATCATTATCATTGTTGTTGTTGAACTGGTGTGGTGGTGGTGTTTGTTTAGATCTTTATATTGCTGGTAATTACTATACCATCATTATTATCAATATTACTCTGTATTGGCACTATAATTATAATAACATAATATAATGTAATTTCATATAAAAAATGTATTACAAAACATGTTATAATATTCCTATTATTCTTAATTGCACTGTGTTATTTGTCATAATATCGGACTGAATTATATATTATATTTACATGAAAATGAATTTATAATCTCATAAGTGGACAGGTAACGAAGGTAGCTCACCGCCCCCCCTATACTCATCTCCCTCACTAACCCCATAAAACTTCAGCTTTGCATTAATTTTTTTTTTTTTTAATTTATTTATATTTTTTATTTCTGAAAGATCGTTCCAAATAACAAAAACGAAAAACAACAACTGAAATAACGATATGGAAGTAGGGTTTAAGCTAACTTATGCTAATGATTCCTAAGTAGAATAGTAAACGAAATGTATGTTTTTATTATTATTAATCCATTCATTATTATTTATTTTATTATTGTTTATTTTTTTTTACCCGTGGTGCGGCCCCCCTAAGGTAACTTTTGCCTCCAAATGTTAAGATTTTTATGTCGGTGCTTTCTGGTTTTCTAGAACGGCGGGAACTATAATAGTTTTGTATTTTGATCTCATTCTCTCTCTCATTCTCTTGTATCGTCTGTCCTGTCTGTCCTATCTCTCTCTCTCTCTCATCTCTCTGTCTCCTCTCTCTCTCATTTCTCTTATCTGTCTGTCTG
>NW_020870143.1:53411-60719 GCF_003789085.1 Penaeus vannamei | reverse complement strand
CTCCTCGGCAGGCAGCTCCTCCGGCCGGCAGCTTCCTAAGCAGGCAACTCTTCCGGCACGGCAGCTCCTCCGGCACGGCAGCTCCTCGCCAGGCAGCTCCTGCGGCACGGGCAGCTCCTCGGCAGGCAGCTCCGGCACGGTAGCTCCTCGGCAAGGCAGCTCCTCCGGCACCGGCAGCTCCTCGTCAGGCAGCTCCTCGGCCGCGCCCAGCACTCCCCCGGCACGGCGGCTCCTCGGCAGGCAGCTCCTCTGGCACGGCAGCCTCCCGCGCACGCAGCTTTCCGGACGGCAGCTCCTCGGCAGGCCAGCTCCTACGGCACGGAAGCTCCTCCCGACAGGCAGCTCCGGCGGCGGTCTCGGCAGGCGCCATCCGCACGGCAGCTCTGTCAGGCAGCTCCTTTGGCACGGCAGCGCCTCGTCAGGCAGCTCCTCCGGCACACACACGAGGCACGGCCTCGGCAGGCAGCACCTCCGAGCACGGCCTCGGCAGCAGCTCCTCGGCACGGCCTCGGCAGGCAGCTCCTCCGGCACGGCCTCGGCAGGAGCTCCTCGGCAGGCAGCTCCTCCGGCACGGCAGCTCCTCGGCAGGCAGCTCCTCCGGCACGGCAGCTCCTCGGCAGGCAAACTCTTCCGGCACGGAAGCTCCTCCGAAGGGCACTCTCTCCTCCGGCACGCGCACGGCAGCTCCTCGGCAGGCAGCTCCGATACGGCAGCTCCTGGCAGGCAGCTCCTCCGGCATGGCATTCCCTCGTCCTCCGGCACGGCAGCTCCTCGCAGGCAGCTCTTCCGCACGGAAGCTCCTCCGAAAGGCAGCTCCTCCGGCACGGCAGCTCCTCGGCAGGCAGTTCCTGCGGAACGGCAGCTCTCGGCAGACAACTCCTGCGGCACGGCAGCTCCTCGACAGGAGCTCCTCGGTACGGCAGCTCTCGGCAGGCAGCTCTCCGGCATGGCAGCTCCTCGCAGGGCAGCTCCGCCGGCACGGCAGCTCTCGGCGGCAGCTCTTCGGCACGGAAGCTCCTCCGAAAGGCAGCTCCTCCGGCCACGGCAAAGCTCCTGCAGGCAGTTCCTCGCGGCACACGGCAGCTCCTCGGCAGATACTCCTGCGGCAAGCTCTCGACAGGAAGCTCCTCGGTACGGCAGCTCTCGGCAGGCGCTCTCGGCTCCTCGGCAAGGCTCTCGGCAGGCAGCTCCTCCGGCACGGCGGCTCTCCGACAAGGCAGCTTCCTCGGCACGGCAGCTCCTCGGCAGGCAGCTTCCTGCGGCAACGGCAGCTCCTCGGCAGACAACTCCTGCGGCACGGCAGCTCCTCTCCGCAGCTCTCGCAGCAGCTCCTCCGGCACGGCAGCTCCTCGGCAGCTCCTCCGCCGCAGCTCTCGGCAGGCAGCTCCTCCGGCACGGCAACTCGGCAGGCAGCTCCTCCGGCACGGTCTGGCAGGCAGCTCCTCCGGCACGGCAGCTCTCGGCAGGCAACTCTTCGGCACGGCAGCTCTCCGGCAGCGGCCTCGGCAGGCAGCTCCGGCACGAGCAGCTCCTCCGGCAGGCAGCTCCTGCGGCACGGCAGCTCCTCGGCAGGCAGCTCCGGCACGGTAGCTCCTCGGCAGGCAGCTCCTCGGCACGGCAGCTCCTCGTCAGGCAGCTCCTCCGGCACGGCAGCTCCTCGGGCAGCTCCTCGCAGGCAGCTTCCTCCGCACGGCGGGCTCCTCGGCAGGCAGCTCCTCCACGGGCCGGCAGGCACGGCAGCTTTCGGCACGGCAGCTCCTCGGCAGGCAGCTCCTACGGCACGGAAGCTCCTCCGACAGGCAGCTCCTCCGGCACGGAAGCTCCTCGGCAGACAACTCCTGCGGCAGGCAGCTCCTCGCAGGAAGCTCTCGGGTCCGGCACTCCTCGCAGGCAGCTCCTCCGGCACGGCAGCTCTCGGTAGCAGCTCCTCCGGCACGGTCAGCTCTTCGGCAGGCAGCTCCTCGGCAGGCCAGCTCTTCGCAGGAGCTCCTCCGGCAGCAGCTCCTCGGGCAGCTCCTCGCAGGCAGCTCCTCCGCACGGCGGCTTCGGCAGGCAGCTCCTCCGGCACGGAAGCTCCTCAGCAGGCAGTTCCTCCGACAGGCAGCTCCTCGCAGGCAGCTCCTCGGCACGGCAGCTTCTCGTCAGGCAGCTCCTTTGGCACGGCAAACGCCTCGTCAGGCCACTCCTCCGGCACACACACGAGGCAGGCCTCGGAGCAGCACCTTCCGGGCTCGGCAGCAGCTCCTCCGGCACGGCCTCGCAGGGCAGCTCCTCCGGCACGGCTCGGAGGCAGCTCCTCCGGCACGGCTCCTCGGCAGGCAGCTCCTCCGGCACGGCAGCTCCTCGGCAGGCAGCTCTTCCGCACGGGAAGCTCTCCGAAAGCAGCTCTCCGGCACGGCAGCTCCTCGGCAGGCAGTTCCTGCGGCACGGCAGCTCCTCAGGCAGCTCCATGGATACGGCAGCTCTCTGGCAGGCAGCTCCTCCGGCATGGCAGTTCCTCGGCAGGCAGCTCCTCCGGCACGGCAGCTCCTGGCAGGCAGCTCTTCGGCACGGAAGCTCCTCCGAAGGGCAGCTCCTCGGCACGGCAGCTCCTCGGCAGGCAGTTCCTGCGGAACGGCAGCTCCTCGGCACAACTCCTGCGGCACGGCAGCTCCTCGACAGGAAGCTCTCCGGTACGGCAGCTCCTCGCGGCAGGCAGCTCCTCGGCATGGCAGCTCCTCGGCAGGCAGCTCTCGGCACGGCAGCTCCTCGGCAGGCAGCTCTTCCGGCACGGAAGCTCCTCCGAAAGGCAGCTCCTTCGGCACGGCAGCTCCTCGGCAGGCAGTTCCTGCGGAACGGCAGCTCCTCGGCAGATAACTCCTGCGGCACGGCAGCTCCTCGACAGGAAGCTCCTCCGGTACGGCAGCTCCTCGGCAGGCAGCTCCTCCGGCACGGCAGCTCCTCGGCAGGCAGCTCTCGCACGGCAGCTCCTCCGGCACGGCGGCTCCTCCGGCACGGCAGCTCTCAAGCAGGGAACTCTTCCGGCACGGCAGCTCCTTCGGCACGGATCTCTCCGGCAGGCAGCTCCTGCGGCACGGCAGCTCCTCGGCAGGCAGCTCCGGCACGGCTCCTCTTCCGGCACGGCAGCTCCTCGGCAGCTCTCCGGCACGGTTCTCCTCCGGCAGCTCCTCCGGCAGGCAGCTCCTCGGCAGGCAGCTCCTCGGCAGGCAGCTCCTCGGCACGGCAGCTCCTCGGCAGGCAGCTCCTACGGCAGCGGCTCCTCCGGCACGGCGGCTCCTCGGCAGGCAGCTCCTCCGGCACGGCAGCTCCTCAGCAGGCAACTCTTCCGGAACGGCAGCTCCTCCGGCACGGAAGCTCCTCCGGCACGGCAGCTCCTCGGCAGGCAGCAGCTCCGGCACGGTAGCCTCTCGCAGGCAGCTCCTCGTCAGGCAGCTCCTCTCCTCGGCAGGCGCTCTCCGGCACGGCAGCTCCTCGGCAGCAGCAGCAAGGCAGCACCTCCGGCACGGCCAGCTCCTCGGCAGGCAGCTCCTCGGCAGGAAGCTCCTCCGGCACGGCGCTCCTGCGGCACGGCAGCTCCTCGCAGGCAGCCTCACGGGCAGGCAGCTTTCCTCGGCACGGCAGCAGTTCCTCGGCAGGCAGCTTCCGGCACGGCCTCGCAGGAAGTTTCTACAGCACGACAGCTCCTCAGCAGGCAGTTCCTCCGACACGGCAGCTCCTCGGCAGGCAGCTCTCGGCACGGCAGCTCCTCGTCAGGCGCTCCTCCGGCACACACACGAGGCAGGCAGCTCTCCGGCACGGCAGCTCTTCCGGCACGGCCAGCTCCTCGGCAGGCAGCTTTCCTACGGCACGGAAGCTCCTCCGACAGGCAGCTCCTCCGGCCGGCGCTCCTCGCAGACAACTCCTGCGGCACGGCAGCCTCCTCGACAGGAAGCTCCTCGGTACGGCAGCTCCTTCGGCAGGCAGCTCCTCCGGCCGGCAGCTCCTCGGTAGGCAGCTCCTCCGGCACGTTAGCTCTTCAGCAGGCAACTCTTCCGGAACGGCAGCCTCCTCGGACGGAAGCTCCTGCGGCAGCGGCAGCTCCTCGGCAGGCAGTCCCGCATCCTCGCAGCTCAGGCAGCTTCCTCCGCACGGCAAGCTCCTCCGCACGGCCAGGCTCTCGGCGGCAGCTCCTCCGGCACGGCAGCTCCTCGGCAGGCAGCACCTCCGGCAGCGGCAAGCTCCTCGGCAGGAAGCTCCTCCGGCACGGCGGCTCCTGCGGCACGGCAAGCTCCTCGGCAGGCAGTTCTCCGCACGGCAGCAGTTCCTCCGGCAGGCAGCTCCGGCACGGCCTCGGCAGGAAGTTTCTACGGCACGACAGCTCCTCAGCCAGTTCCTCCGAGCGGCAGCTCCTCGGCACGGCAGCTCCTCCGGCACGGCAGCTCCTCGTCGGCAGCTCCTCCGGCACACACACGAGGCAGGCAGCTCCTCCGGCACGGCGCTCCTCGGCAGGCAGCTCCTACGGCACGGAAGCTCCTCCGACAGGCAGCTCCTCCGGCACGGCAGCTCCTCGGCAGACAACTCCTGCGGCACGGCAGCTCCTCGACAGGAAGCTCCTCCGGTACGGCAGCTCCTCGGCAGGCAGCTCTCCGGCAGCGGCAGCTCTCGGCAGCTCCTCGGCACGGTAGCTCTCGGCAGGCAGCTCCTCCGGCACGGCAGCTCCTCGCAGGCAGCTCCTCCGGCACGGCAGCTCCTCCGGCACGGCAGCTCCTCGGCAGGCAGCTCCTACGGCACGGAAGCTCCTCCGACAGGCAGCTCCTCCGGCACGGCAGCTCCTCGGCAGACAACTCCTGCGGCACGGCAGCTCCTCGAGAGGAAGCTCCTCGGTGGCAGCTCCTCGGCAGGCAGCTCCGCCGGCACGGCAGCTCCTCGGTAGGCAGCTCCTCCGGCACGGCAGCTCTTCGGCAGGCAGCTCCTCCGGCACGGCAGCTCTTCGGCAGGCAGCTCCTCCGGCAGGCAGCTCCTCGGCACGGCAGCTCCTCGGCAGGCAGCTCCTCCGGCACGGCGGCTCCTCGCAGGCAGCTCCTCCGGCACGTTATCCTCAGCAGGCAACTCTTCCGGAACGGCAGCTCTCCGGCACGGAAGCTCCTGCGGCAGGCAGCTCCTCGGCAGGCAGCTCCGGCGGTAGCTCCTCGGCAGGCAGCTCCTCGTCAGGCAGCTCCTCCGGCACGGCAGCTCCTCGGCAGGCAGCTCCTCCGGCAGCGGCAGCTCCTCTCTCGGGCACGGGCAGCTCCTCGCAGGCAGCACTCCGGCACGGCAGCTCCTCGCAGGCAGCTCCTCGGCAGGAAGCTCCTCCGGCACGGCGGCTCCTGCGGCACGGGCAGCTCCTTTGCAGGCAGCTTCTCCGGCACGGCAGGCAGCTCCTCCGGCACGGCAGGCAGTTCCTCGGCAGGCAGCTCCGGCGGCCTCGGCAGGCGGCACGGCAGCTCCTCAGGCAGGCAGTTCTCCGCACGGGCAGCTCCTCGGCAGGCAGCTCCTCCGGCACGGCAGCTCCTCGGCAGGCAGCTCCTCGGCACACGCACGAGGCAGGCAGCTCCTCCGGCACGGCAGCTCCTCCGGCACGGCAGCTCCTCGGCAGGCAGCTCCTCGGCACGGACTCCTCCGACAGGCAGCTCCTCCGGCACGGCAGCTCTCGGCTCTGCGGCACGGCAGCTCCTCGACAGGAAGCTCTTCCGGTACGGCAGCTCCTCGGCAGGCAGCTCCTCCGGCACGGCAGCTCCTCGGTAGGCAGCTCCTCCGGCACGGCAGCTCTCGGCAGGCAGCTCCTCCGGCAACGGCAGCTCCTCAGCAGGCAGCTCCTCGGCACGCAGCTCCTCTGGCAGGCAGCTCCTCCGGCACGGCGGCTCCTCGCAGGCAGCTCCTCCGGTCCTCGGCAGGCAGCTCCGGCACGGCAGCCTCCTCCTCGGCACGGAAGCTCCTCCGGCACGGCAGCTCTCGCAGGCAGCTCCGGCACGGCTCCTCGGCAGGCAGCTCCTCCGGCACGGTCTCCAGGCAGCTCTCCGGCACAGCTCCTCGGCAGGCAGCTCCTCCGGCAGGCAGCTCCTCGCAGGCAGCTCCGGCACGGCGGCTCCCGCAGGCAGCTCCTCTGGCACGGCAGCTCCTCCGGCACGGCAGCTCTTCCGGCACGGCAGCTCCTCGGCAGGCAGCTCCTACGGCACGGAAGCTCCTCCGACAGGCAGCTCCTCGGCAGACAACTCCTGCGGCACGGCAGCTCCTCGACAGGAAGCTCCTCCGGTACGGCAGCTCTCGCAGGCAGCTCCTCCGGCACGGTAGCTCCTCGGTAGGCAGCTCCTCCGGCACGGCGGCTCCTCGGCAGGCAGCTCCTCCGGCACGGCAGCTCCTCGGCAGGCAGCTCTCCGGCACGGCAGCTCCGGCAGGCAGCTCCTCGGCACGTCAGCTCCTCGGCAGGAAGCTCCTCCGGCACGGCGGCTCCTCGGCACGGCAGCTCCTCGGCAGGCAGCTTCTCCGGCACGGCAGGCAGCTCCTCCGGCACGGCAGGCAGCTCCTCGGCAGGCAGCTCCGGCAGGAAGTTTCTACGGCACGGCAGCTCCTCAGCAGGCAGTTCCTCCGACACGGCAGCTCCTCGGCAGGCAGCTCCTCCGCAGGCAGCTCTCGTCAGGCAGCTCCTTTGGCACGGCAGCGCCTCGTCAGGCAGCTCCTCCGGCACGGCAGCTCCTCGGCAGGCAGCTCCTCGTCAGGGAGCTCCTCCGGCACGTCAGCTCTCGGCAGGAAGCTCCTCCGGCACGGCGGCTCCTCGGCAGGCAGCTCTTGCGGCACGGCAGCCCTCCGGCACGGCAGGCAGCTCCTCGGCACGGCAGGCAGCTCCTTCGCACGGCAGCTCCTCGTCAGGCAGCTCCTTGGCACGGCAGCTCCTCGGCAGGCAGCTCCTCCGGCACGGCAGCTCCTCGGCAGGCAGCTCCTCCGGCATGGCCTCGGCAGGCAGCTCTCGGCACGGCTCCTCAGCAGGGCCTGGCAGCTCCTCGTTCCTCCGGCACGGCAGCTCCTCGGCAGGCAGCTCCTCCGGCACGGCGGCTCCTCAGCATGCAGCTCCTCCGGCACGGCAGCTCCTCAGGCAGCAGCTCCTCGGCGGCAGCTCCTCGGCAGGCAGCTCTCCACAGCTCTCCGGCAGCTCCTCGGCACGGCTCGGCAGCAGCTCCTCGGCACGGCAGCTCTCGGCAGGCAGCTCCTCCGGCACGGAAGCTCCTCGGCAGGCAGCTCCTCCGGCACGGCAGCTCCTCCGGCACGGCTCGGCAGGAAGCTCCTCGGCACGGT
>NW_020870143.1:40911-43411 GCF_003789085.1 Penaeus vannamei | reverse complement strand
TTTTTTAATGGTTCCTATCATCCTTATCTCGTATATATTATCGAACGAATGCCAGCTTGCTGATGTCTTATCAGTATCGCTGTGGGAGTCGTAGCCGTCTCAAGTGCTGGCAAGTGAGAAGGAGAGAATTTGCTCGAAAGGACCTTTCTTCGAAGTCTTAGGGCAGAGGAGCCGCGGCGAGGGGCTCGCTTCCGCCGACAGGGAAGCGCTGTGAGCGGGGAGGGACGGAAGGAGCGACAGGTGCCCCGCGCCCTTTCTCCAGGGAGGACGAAACCTCGAGGGCACTCGACTCAGGACCCAACGCGGTCGAGTGTCGAGCTCTGACGGAGGCAAACAACCCCGACAGGAAAGGGGCGGCTGAAGGGACGAGTCGAGTCGGAGCGCCGTTGTAACGTAACGAATAAATTTCCCGCGACTGCACACTGCCAGTGTTAAGAAATCGCAAGGTTTCCATTTTGCCCCTTATTGCAACCACTGAGAGCCGCCATGGTGTCTACCAAAGAACGCTGCGCTGTTTTCGGTCTTTTCAAGTCGAGTATCACCGCCTTCCTAGTCATTTATGCCTTTCTTCCCGTCGCCGCTTCGCAAGGTCAGTTGAGGATTCGTAGGATGTGTCAGTCTTTCAGATAAATGTATAACCTGGTATTATCAAATCCTAAATGACCCTCAGTTCTTATCTGGGTCAGGCACTTTAAACATGTTATGAATCATGCGATCACAACTGACGACTGATTCGTGTAAAGCAGGGTATTTGGAAAATACATCTGTGACAAGAACTGAGCAACAATGCTTTCTTTACGCATTCAATTAGGTCGTTTTCATCCTAGCTCTGTGTACATAATTTTTGTAGGTTTCCTTTGTTCCACTCACTGATTAATCAATATTTATTGTGATGAACCTCTTTACTCAATGTTCCACGTGCTTAATCTAATCAAAAACGATAGTTTAAGAAAAACAAACAAAACAAAAAAGAACAGGAAAGCCAATATTCAGCACGGACCGGTCTCACATCTCCCCCAGACTGCTACACGCACTTCCAAGTCGACGGCAATCCCTCGGTTGGCGTCGGCAAGAATGTCTACGTGACGAAATCCGACATCTCCGAGACCCTGCCTACGGGGGACCTGCTGTACACGCTCACTTGGGACAACGGCGGCTCCCCGGGCACGCCCAGCAATTCGCAGTTCACGGAGTATTTCGAATTCGACGCCAGTGAGCCGAATTCGTGGAAAGTGAAGGTGAAGAAGTCGCTGGAAGGACTACCAGACTTCCCCGACAGCACGGTGAGTCGAATGAGGGAAACCAAAGCATGATTTGTTGCTGAATTGCTGTGCTAGCATTATTCTGATTATCATGAATGTCCTCTTTTTGTTACTTTTATTAATGAAAATGTTAATATTAGTAATAAAATAATAATAATATGATAATAACAATAGTAAAAATAAATAAAATAATGATGTTATGATTATGATAAATGATGATACTACTAATAATTATACCAATAATAATGATGATAGTTATAACAACATAAATGATGATACTACTACTAATAATACCATTAACAATGATGATAGTTATAACAACATAAATGATATCAATAACGACAGTGATAATATACTATAAATAGCGTGTGATCAGGATAATCATAAAACTATAATGATAATAACAATAATGATAATACTGATAGAAATTAAAGTTATATAAAGAAATTAATTAATCATTATGATGATTATACTAATAATAGTAATGATGATGATATAGATAATAATGATAATAATAATAATAATAATGATAATAATAATAATAATAATAATAATAATGATAATAATAATAATAATAATAATAATGATAATAATAATAATAATAATAATAATAATAATAATAATAATAATGATAATAATAATAATAATAATAATAATAATAATAATAATAATAATAATGATAATAATAATGATAATAATAATAATAATATTAATAATAACAACAATAATGATGACAATAAAAATGATAGTAATAGTAATGATAATAATAATAACAATAATAATAATAGTAATGATAATGATAATAATAACACTAATGGTAATAATAACAATAATAATAATAACAATAAAAACAATAAAAAATGATAAGAAGAAAAAGAAAAGAATAAGAATAAGAATAATGATAACAGCAGTGTAACTGATAATAATAACAGTGATGATTATATCAATAATGATATAATAATGAAAATAACCAGAGAGAGATTATTATTATTATTACTGTTATTATTATCATTACTACTACTATTATCATTTAATAATAATAGCGATACTACTACAACTACTACAAATAGATATAACTTTTATTGTTAGTATTGGCATTATCATTGTTATTATCCTCACTATTATTATTGTTGTTGATGTTATTACCATTATTATTATTATTATTATTATTATTATTATTATTATTATTATTATTAAAATTATTGCTATTATTGATACTATTATTATTATTATTGTTA
>NW_020870143.1:5000-15811 GCF_003789085.1 Penaeus vannamei | reverse complement strand
GAGAATGAGAGAGAGGGAGAGGAAGGAGAGGGAGAGAAAGAGGGAGAGAAAGAGAGAGAGGGAGAGAGAGGGATGGAGGGAAGGAGGGAGGAGGAGAGGGAGAAAGAGAAAGAGGGAGAGAGAGAAAGGGTTAAGGCAGGCAATGAAAATGAATGACAGAAGCCGAGAGACAAGAGCACGCCTGAGAATTCGGGAAAGACGGCAGGAAAAGCGAGATCCGAAGAGGGAAATCACGGGGCGAAGTGAGAGAAAAGAGGAAGAGCAGCGGGGGAGGCGAGATAAGAGAAGAGGGAGATGAGGGGGCGAAGGGAAGGGCTAGCCTCCGCAGCGCCCGGAGCCCTCTGCCCGATGCCCTGGCCGACGGTGCCCTTGCTTTGGGCATGTTCCCTCGCGGCTGTGTGCATGTGCTGTGGGTTGTGGGCGTGGGTGAGGCAGGGGCGTCCTCCGGTGGGGCGTCCGTTCTCGCTCTCCCTGTCTTTCTCTCTCTCTCTCTCTCCCTCTCTCTCTCTCTGTGCTGAAACCCGACACTCGCTCCCATCTGCACTTGTTGTGGCTCCCACCCGCGCCCTCAGCTCACCTGGCTCTCATCCGCGCCACGCGTCGTGCCGGCTACTGTTCGCTGCTTTATCCATCACTAGCGTGTCATAATCAAACCTTCGAAAGAGGCAAAACAAAGGCAAATGTGGCCGAACCGTCTGAGCGCGAGCACATCACGTCCCTTCCGCGCACCACAACAAGCACCACTGGCCCCCTGGCGGCCGCCCTCGCAAGCGCCGCCGCGGGTGCCAACGAGGGATTTTCGGCCCCGACCCTCAACTCGCCCTTTGGGCTTTAATCGCTCTATACAGATCCTGTATATCACCTACCAGGGATTTAGTTTTAGTTATAAGATCGTCTCTTTCTTTCTTGGTACAGAAATTGAGGAAAAATTTAAATCTTTGGTTTTCCCTAAAGTGTAAGTGTCAACGTCTACCACATATCATGGCGATCCACACGAAGCTTTCTGCACCTGTTGCGCGCGACTTTCGACTGCACCTGTTACTCTATTTCTTTTTTCGATCGAATGCCCACGCGAATCATCATCACATAGACAACGTCGAAATATCACTTTTAGATGAATTAAACTTTTAAATGATATGGAGAGGACAACTGATTACCATTTCCAGTTCCTCAATTTCCGCTTAAACAATTCAGTAAACCACAGCCCAGTCTGTCCATAATAAACCTATTCACAAAACACAGCCATTGTTTGTCAGTTTTGATACCGACTGATATGCAAAACTGTCATTAACCTGTAGTCCGGGCATCATATAGCACCGAAATTCGTGGCTTGTCATTTAAATAAAGGCTATATATGCCCATTCGCGTCGCCATATACCCCCATAACAGGCGCAAGACAGTCGATCTTGGCGCTGTGCATATCTTGCCAGGACGGGAAGACCTCTCCTCACCCTGATGACACTAAAGAATGGCATTTTACAGGGAGTTGTCGGTTATTTATAATTGTATAATTTTATTAAAGAGCATTTGATGTCATATATAGTGATGCTACAGTGGGTAATGTAATGCGTTATTACTATTTCGCCAGTTGAATTGTACTCCATTAAAATATCTTACACGTAGTCTTGGTAACACTAATTTAATATTAAAAGAATATATATTAGCGATTTTTGGCATCCAGGAATTTTGTTGCCTTGGAATAATACAAAATTTAACCAACTTGAAACATAAATTTGGTAGCCACACTCTTGACTCATTTAATAAATTCTATATTGTGCATTGTAGTTTTTTCTGTCATGGCAGTGCACATCACAAGCAATGTATTTTTTCTATTGAAAAATGGCGCTAAATAACTACTAAGCTTTAATAAGGAAATGGTAGAGATAACACTGGAACAATAGAACAAATTCAGACATTTCAGAGGTCATCCCTCAGTGACACTAAACTTTCTCAGGGAAAACGAGATGCCCTCACAGTGACGTCTCCCACAGGAGCTGTGAGCTGCATCCCCCCCCCCCCCCCCCCCGACAGGTGTAAGTCTCCATCAATCTCACGCTGAAATGATATGCAACTAATATACATTAAGAGAAAAATATTTATGTAATTTTCATTATATTCATAACCGAAAAAAATGTAACAGGACAAAAAATGGACGGTTTATATTGTATTTATGTCATTTTCATTATATTCATAACGAAAAAAAAATGTAACAGGACAAAAAAATGGACGGTTTATACTGTACGAAAATGTAGGATTTATTGACTCTACACCTGTCAATGAGGGACCCAGCCACTGTCTGTTCTCTTTACGTTGATTGAGGGTGCTCTCGCAAATGCCTAAGTTATTTTGAATACTTTTATGAGGTTTAATAACCCTGTGAAAAAATAATGAGGGTGAGGTATTAACTTTTCGCAATTGATATCAAATGCTTATTTTTTTCTTTAACCATTTTGTTTTTTAAAAATTCTTATCATCATAATCCTGCTGTGTGAAACATGTAGTGACTCAGTACCACAAATCTATTTTTCCACGAAATGCCTTCACTCTCCCACACCTTAAGCCGTGCCCTGGCGTTACAGACACCGGCCACGTGGGGAAGTAAGGAAATGTTTACAAGGGCGGCGCTCCTCCGCCTTTCTGCAGAAGCAGGAACTGCCGCCTGTTACGCTCATCCCCTGCATCCTGCCACTCGGGACCGAAACACCGGCGTGAGAGAGAGGGCAGTGGCGTCCGCAGTGGATCGCTCAGGAAGACCCGGAAGTCTGACTGTTCGAACTGCTGCTTTTAAGGCTTTGTAAAGGGATTTCCACGCTTTGTATGTCGACAGCATTCAAATCTGAAAGATGTTCAAAATAAGTGAGACGCTTACTATTTTGTAATATCCACTCGACATTTCTGGGGCTCAAAGATTTTAAAGAAAAAAAAGTGTCTGTGTGTGAGAGAGAGAGAGAGGGGGGGGGGGGAGGGAGAGGAAAGGAAGAGGGAGTGAGGGAAGAGAGAGGGGTGAGAGGGAAAGGGAGAGGGAGGAGAGAGAGAAGGGGGAGAGGGAAAGAGACAGAGGGGGAGACGGAAAGAGACAGATGGGGAGAGGAAGAGGAAGGAGAGAGGAGAGATAGATAGATAGATGGATAGAGAGAGAGAGAGAGAGAGAGAGAGAGAGAGAGAGAGAGAGAGAGAGAGAGAGAGAGAGAGAGAGAGAGAGAGAGAGAGGAAGAGAGAGAGAGACAGAGATAGAGGGAGGGGATAGGAAAAGATAAAGATAAATCGATAGATAAATAGATGGACAGAATTTCAGATTCAGTGTTGGTTGACATTAGAGGAAATCACAATGAAGATTAGAGAACCAAATAAATTCTTTTGAACGCATCGACAATATACCAACAAATTAATTTCAGACAATAACCACGTAAGGAGTTGATGTATCCTATCATTTTTGAATGTCGACAAAAAATAAAAATATGTTGCCCGATTTACTGCTATCACTTATAGAATTGATAATCTTGTATCTTCATAAAAATTTAATTAAGTGGTATTATGATAAAATGGTTCTTTCGTTTCAAGCCATAAACATGCATTTAGGTGAAATTTATGATGAACCATTAATTGGGAAAGTGTACATTTCTTTGCTTGCCATAAGTGGTTATTTTTAAAGCTTATAGTTAAAAATGAGTAAGTTGCGGCAGTATCAGTAGTTGTTATAATAATAGAAATGCCATTAGTAGCAATAATGGTGGTGATGATAGTAATTATAGATGTAGCTATAAAAGTTGCAGGAAAAACAACTTCACATCATCAACTATAAGCGATGACAATAAGGCCTATAATATTGTTAAACCTGATGGTAGCAATATTAATATGAACAATAATAACGGTAAAATATCAGTAACATTCGAAATGCTTCCATTACAAATACTTGTTTGCAGACACATATTACTTATCAACGATGGAAAGTCTGCTGAATCCGTGTCAAGCAAAGAATAGTTGAGTCTATCCTTAAATATGTAGTTCCTCATTTTCTTTAGCTTTTTGTAATTTTAGCCTAAACTAATCTATTTATGCAAGCAAGCATCGGGAGGGCAAAAAAGAATACAAAATATCTACAGAGGACAGCGATTAAGGAAACTAATTAAAGATATATGATTAATGACCTGTGCCCATTGGCGGCTCGGGAAAAACATGGTCTTTTCTGCAGTGTCGTCATCCGCAATTTTATGAAATTCTTGCCTTTTTTGCTGCTGATTTCAAGTAATCAAGTTTAATCTCCGCCCACACAGGCATGCCAACCTGCACATGTTGAGAAACAGACTAGGTAAAATGCCGAATGGGTAAAATGCCATATACTTTTGTATTTCATTTTGTAACTCCTCATCTGGCCATTTAAGGAGTATTAAAAATATTACATGATAAATCGCATGTGAAGATGGTATGATATTATACATAAAAGTATAATGTTTATTTTCATACTCAAAAGAGTAAATGGAACGTGATACAATTTGACATCATAGACAGATAAATAATTGTTTGATTTTTTACATGACATATTTATCATCGAACTCTTAAGAGAGTATTTATGATTATCTTTTAAAAGAGACATTAATTTACAAAAAATGATAAAAATACTAAATGTGTTTTTGCCATTTATTAAAAGGCAGATAAAGGAATAAACACTGTCGAAGTTCAGAATCGAAGACAAAGCAATATATTCGAATTTGTGTACATTTTGATATTCAGAAATGATCCTTCGAAAAAGCTCCACGAATACTAAAATATTACCGTTTCTTTTCGTTTACTTTTTTAGATTATATTAATCATATATGGTAATGATAATGATATCTCAATAACAATAGTAATGATAGTAATGTGGTAATAATAAAACAGTAATAGTAACAATAAACTATCAATAACAGTAACTATCATCATTATTATCATTATTATGGCAATCATTACTATCATTGTCATTATAAAAAGGATTTCTTTCTTAGACCCAGCTTGCATCTTAAAATCCATCGGGTATCAAGAGACACTTGTCGATATCTACCAACGAAATAAAGCAGGAGTTGTCGATATAATTATTTAATGTACTATTATATTATGATCATCACTGTCCCTCGTTGCCATTGTCATCGCTATTACCCTTGTCATTATTGTCATCTGTATTATCATCTTCATAATATTACCTTTTACCTTTATAATGGTCAATACCACAAAAATAAGATAGTCTTATCAATATAAAGAAATAGCATGGTAGGAATGTGGAAGAGTAACTTAAACAAATGCAATAAAATGGTTGATTTTAGGACAATTAAGTTATATCATAGAATTTTAGCATGTGGTGTGGCATTAGGTACAAGCCATACAAATCTCAATTACCATGAAATCATATTATTTCTTATAGATGTCACAGAACGATGCGTGTGTCAGACAGCTGGTTTTGTTCAAGCGGTACGACAATTTGACCCGATGGGTTTTCGTACGTCTGACTACACCGTTGCTCCGCCCACAGACTTGAAATCATTGCAAATATTTGGCGTTTCAGATAAAGCCCATAATAGAGGGACTGAGTGATTGCAAGCTCCGCACAGCAGTTTATGATAAGGATTAAAATAGATTGCTAGAATAAAACAAAATGATTAATCAAGTAAAAATGATTTTTAAGAATTCAGGTGCACGTTCTGCAGGCGCGTAAAAAGAAAATTAGACTGACTAACTCGCTGAAGAGCCAATAAATCCCACACTATACATACAGCATGAACTTCTGTTTACTTCATTTTTATAGATAATTGAGATAACGCATAAAAACTGTTTGTTATGACGTATTTCTAGTTATCTTTTTGCTCTGAGGTTGATGGACTCATACACCTGACAGGAACTAGGGAAACTGCAGCTCATCACTCCCATGGACGAAGTCGCAACTGCCTGTGTTTATCCTACGGTCTTGTGAGGAAATGTTGAGGTAAAGATGCCAAATTAAACTGTGGAAATTATTCTGATGTGTACGAAGACATCTTTTGAAATTCGAGGCCCATTATGATTGTCAACAATGTCGTGAATTAATCATTGTTAAATTCTCTACTCGCGTTTCTCTCTCCGTACTTAGCAGCCTCGTTCAATATATGAATCTCTTTTGTTATATTTTGGAACAAAAATATGTTCATGGGAGAAACGAATTCGTATGGAAGGGGAAGGTTCACATTGGATATGACCAGTCGTTACTTTTTAAATACTTACTTCGTACATAACAAATCAATCATTCTCGAATCGATTAATGCGATATCGTCAAAGAACCAAATTTGACAAACGAGTGACGGTTTGAGCTCTGTGTCTTCCTATTGGTTGGCGACTCGAAAATGTAATGCACCTGTAGATGGCAACAATAGTCTACGTTGCGGAAATATCTGATGTGAGACGCACAGTAAATGTTAGTATTTCCTCTAATTCTGGAAAACACCCCAACTCGTCAAGAGAAAGCCCTACATTATCAAGTGTGGATTCTCTAATAGAGAGAAAAAAAAGAATCCAGATTATTCAATATGAACCCACACTATTAAAATGATCCACAGACGTTAAAATTTAATTTCTATCTTGGAGGTACTTGAGAGAAGGGTAATACCAAACAAATAAAAATAATCTAAATACTTCCTTTTGTATTAAACCATAAATCATTCACATTCATCTAAAACGTCAGTTAAATTCTCTTAAGGAAGGTATTTCTAACCTGATAACATTCTTATTTCTTCCTTTACAGAGTAATTTTGATAATATCCTGTTATCTCCTGAAGTTAATCTCTTCCAAATTTCTTATCCGTAGCTCATGAATCCATTTACTCTGAATTGTGTTTGAATCCTTAATATTTCGAGGGGTATACCTGGATGGTTCAACAGTGTCAGTTGCTCTGATATTCCAAGATATTAACCTCAGCCCTTTCGTGCAGTCAGATGACTATGTTTTTTTTCTCCACCCTTCTCTCTCCCTCCCTCCTAGCTCCCCCTCTCCCTTCCTCCTAGCACCCCCTCTCCCTCCCTCCTTCCCTAGCTACCCCCCTCTCTCTCCTTCCTTCCTAGCTCCCCCCTCTCTCTCCTCCTCCCTAGATCCCCCTCTCTCTCCCTCCCTCCTAGCTCCCCCTCTCTCTCCTCCCGAGCTCCCCCCCTCCCTAGCTCGCCCCTCTCTCTCCCTCCCTCCCTAGATCCCCCTCTCTTTCCCTCCTCCCTAGATTCCCCTCTCTCTCCCTCCCTCCCTAGCTCCCCCCTCTCTCTCCTCCCTCCCTAGCCCCCCTCTCTCTCCCTCCCTCCCTAGCTCCCCCTCTCCTCCCTCCCTCCCTAGCTCCCCCCTCTCTCTCCCTCCCTCCCTAGCAACCCCCTCTCTCTCCCTCCCTCCCTAGCTCCCCCCCTCTCTCTCCCTCCCTCCCTAGCTCCCCCTCTCTGTCTCTCCCTCCCTAGATCCCCACTCTCTCTCCCTCCTTCCCTAGCTCCCCCCTCTCTCTTCTTCCTTCCCTAGCCCCCCTCTCTCTCCCTCCCTCCTAGATCCCCCTTCTCTCTCCCTCCCTCCCTAGTTCCCCTCTCTCTCCCTCCCTCCTTAGATCCCCCATCTCTCTCCCTCCTCCCTAGACCCCCTCTCTCTCTCCCTCCCTCCCTAGTTCCCCCTCTCTCTCCCTCCCTCCCTAGCACCCCCTCTCTCTCCCTCCCTCCCTAGACCCCCCTCTCTCCCTCTAACACGTAGACGACCTGAGTGCCTGTCCTTTGCAAATAAACAACTACACACACGGGTCGCCTACGGTACCTCACAGCCCATCTGTGAGTGTGTGTACGATCTTACCCTTTCATAAACCATTGACTGAATTTTTGTATTTTATGTTATTATATGGTAATGCCCCTATTTTTTGTACGAGAACCGTGAACCCACACCGGGACTTATCAAGATAAGGGTGAGGATAACCTACGTTACCACATCCTTTTGAGATGTAATTTTTTTGTCTCAATCAACTTGTCAAAGTCTCTCTCTCTCTCTTTTGGTGGTTATTGTTATGATACCAGGATGTAATACTGCATGTATTTCAAAAATGAACTTCTACTCAGATCACATATATCACAAGGAAATGATTATTTCCAATTAATGCATGCATAATTTTTCAACTTAAATAGCCTATTTTGTTGAATAAAAACATTATTTAACCATTAGAGTATTGTTAATACAACCTTGACATCATAAAGTGAAATATAATAGAGTGCCCTTAAATCGAAAGGTACCGCGAATGCATCAAAGAAAACTAGTAATACCTAGGCTAAACTATTGTATTTCACAAATTCGTCGTTTTTTAAATACTTTATTGTAATATGACAATAGATATATAACATTCGTATAAAAATAACAACTTATATAGCTAAAGACTACTTAGGTATACATGGGTCATATGCACAGACAAAGTAATGAAGTATACAAAGGCTAGGTTGTTCAAACTTTAATTCTTTGTGCTCAATACACTACTCTGCCATGATTTAAACCCCCGGGAAAGCATCGTACCCTTTTGTGTTGAAAGGTATGGTAAGAATCTGTTGTATAATTATCTATACAACTTATACTAATTAATACAATGTTTAGGGGAAACCCTCCTTAACATTTCTATATATCTATCGGTTTTGTTGTAATGTTAAAAGGATCTGTTTCAACAATCTTGCAAGGCTCTCGATCACTCTTACTCGCAACATTTCAAATTCATACTGCAGCATATTCCTTCGTATGTTGTAATATATATGTTGTCACCATAAATTTGATGAATACATGTTACTAACGATTCGATTCAAATCCATGATGCTGGCTGCATAGTATTGACCTCAATAAATGATCTATAGTAAGCGGGTGTGGGTTCAAAGAGATGGCTGTGGGATATTTCGCTTCATTGAACTACCTGATAACTTGGTTGAAAAAGGTAGTAGATAATGTGTTATAAATAACGAAATATGAAGACTGATGCATTTGTACAAAAGGATTATAGGTGCTGAGTCCGAAAGAGATAGATGAGCATTGTCCAGCATGGCAACTTATATATTTACCCCTACTGTGATACTGTTTGCAAAGTATTGATCTCCGAGACGAAAAAATCCATATTCACTCAACAAATATGCATAATTTCTTTGGTCTTGACTTACCATGGCCGCTTTGGTTTATGTTATACGAATAGCATTGCGCGGTAGCCTATCTACAGGGTTAATTCATAACCATAAATTTGCATTTCCTTAACCGATTTCTGCATTCCGTTATGGTACGAAAATTCATAATATCATATCCCGGGATGCCGCTTCGTCTTCTCGGCTTGAATCTGCTATCACTTCTTAGCCACTTCACTCCCATGGCTCCGCCTGGTTCTCCGTCCCAGAAGCGGGCTTGCTGGGTATAGCACATTCGCCTTAAGGCCTTAGCTCGCATCCTCGCTCTCTCGGCTGGAGGGTGCCTTTAAGTATTCCTGGTGCTTCACCTGCCATTTGCGCCTCGCCCTCTCGGCTCGACTCCACGAGACGTCTATTATTATCATTATCTTTTGTTTATTTATTTATTCATTTTTGTATTTTCGTGTCGTCTGTTAATATATTCAGATAACTACCTGGGATAATGTTTGACTCTAAATTATTGATGAAAGAAATAAACATGATCGGCGCCAAGACCAATCCTTGAGGCGGGGTGCTGGTTACTCGTCGCCATGCAGTGCTTCCCTAAAATTGAGGTGCTCATCTGTCTTGCATGAAGGAAATCTTAAACCATTGGAGGAGTTTGGCTTTCACTCCACCTAGATGTTCTAATTTACATAATAGTCTCCTTTGGATACCTAAGCATTTTTTTTTTACACACAAAATCCACACAGCCATGTCTTTCTTGCAATATTTCAGAAACTGTCATAAAAGCATAACCTTAATTCCCTAAAACCAAATTGCTTATTTGATATCATTTCATGTTTTTCGAGTATTCCAACCCATTGTTTCCTAATTATCCTTTCTAACAGATTAGATAATACACTGGTTAACGAATCTGGTCTATAAATTAGAGGGTTTTGTTTGTCGCCGCTCATATATAAGGCTCTAACGTTGTAACTTTTTTATTAGTTTTCACTGTCTCACTGAATTTCGGAATATCAATAAGAATGGGGTGCACAGTTAGAAATTTGATCTTGTTTATCTTGTCCCTCTGATTTAGTCGTCTATCTCTTTTAGTAGGTCTTTTATTTCATTTCTTTGAGGATGTTATTTTCGATATTTTTCTTTACGTTTCTTTGTCGTTTCAAAGTGTGGGTCCTGAACAAACACGAATGAAGTTTCTCAGTAAGGATTTCATACATTTCCTCCTCTTTAGTATAAACTATGTTATTGTCTTTGGTGACGTTAATTCGATCTCTGCTTATAGTATCATTATCTATGTAGTTAAAGAAGAGATTTGGTTGACTTGTACATTTATAGATTATATCTTTTTGGTTTAGGTACACATTTTTTTTTTTTACTTTTACCTTTCATACGCTGCCTGAGATCTATGTTTTCTGAATCTTTACCAAAGGAGCTGTTTTCTTTCTCTCATTCTCTTGCATTTATCATTGAACCAAATTTGGTTATTTCTTGCTCTAGTTGGAATCATGATATAAATTTTCCTACTCCTTTTTTATAGACCTCAAAATTTCGAGTATTGTATGTCAAGGTTCTCTTCGTCCAGGGGCGTTTCCCAATTTATGCCACCAAAGAAATCTTTAAGGCTTCTACAATCACCTTTCTTGTAATTGTAATTCCCCTTTCTTTTTCTTATGATGAGTTCTTTTTGTAGCAGAGAGTTATTA
>NW_020870142.1:0-25000 GCF_003789085.1 Penaeus vannamei | reverse complement strand
ATATTCATATTGATTATAAATGTATTATATATACTTAACTCCTATTATATATATTATATATATATATATTATACTATTATTACCTATTATTTATATGTGTGTGGTGCTGTGCTGTGTGTGACTATCATATTATTATTTTATATTATTATTATATATATATTTTAATTATAATATATAATATTATATTATATCTATCTATATAACATTTATATATTGTTTATATGGTGTAGTTAGGGCAATTCGAACCATGTTCCGCGGAGGAGACGGGGCATAACGTATTGAGCCCAACGCAGTTACCGACCCTCGCTCGCGGAGGAGACTAGGGTAGATGGGTAGTTGTGACATATAATTTTTCTCTGCGATTACAACATCACAGTTCTAACTAAAGCGCAAAGCAGTTACGTCAGCTTCGAATGGCAACCAGTTGCAAAATCTAATGGCGATGACAGAGGTGAAGAAGCGCGGTCGACCCAAAGGTGCCGAGAAACAGTCTACCCTCCTTTCGTCCTGGCACTGCCCGAAATCAAAGGCGATCGGCGAAGTGCAGAAGAAGCGTGGTCGGCCCAAGGGAGCAAAGAATAAGTCGACTGTTCCATCGGCTAAGACGGTGAAGAAAACTGCAAAGAAAAGTTCTCCAGACACGAAGGTCGGCGGGAAACGAGGTCGACCCAAAATGAAGACGGACGCAGAATATCCGATGAAATTCGTCGACCTCGTCCTCGCGGCTTTCCAAGCTCTGGATAACCGCAAAGGAACATCCCTTCAGGCAATCAAGAAATACTCAGGGAGAATGAGGAATTGATGTGGCAGAGGAAGCGCCTTATTTACATCAATAAGGTCGTGAAAGTTTGACCGAGGTATGGGAGTTGCGTGCCCGGGTGTAGGAATTGGGCCAGGGAACCTTCACTCGGGGTTCTGCGTGTTGCGCTTGTATTAGAGTTAAGAAATTTTATATTTTGTATGACTCATTATTAGAATAATATTTACTAATTATTTGTTTTTATTTTATTATAAGACAAGATTTAATTTGTTTTCAGGACTCTTGGTAGTTGTTGGATATTAATATTTATGTTGTGTCTATATTTATACCATAAATACATAATGATGCATAATACTAGGAATCGCAATTATAGGGATGACCGCCAATCTCATAAGGAATCGTCTCTATATCGGAATAAGAAATAATCACACATAGGAATAGACGATAATAATCATAGGAATACCGCACATACATACACATAGGAATACGTCACATTACTCCATAGAAATACGGCACAATACATACACATTAGGAATAGCTACATCATACACATTGGATATCGACCATACATAACACATATGTAATACGCATACATATCCATAGGCAATACGCAATACATACACTAGGAATACGCACAGTAAATACACTAGAATCGTGACGCACATTAGTACACATGGATACGTCACTAAATAACATGAGGATACGCACATATAATACACATAGGAATACGCGCACAAATACCACATTAGGAAAGCACATAAATACACATAGGAATATGAATAATTACATTCATGAACATAGCACTACACTAGGAATACGCACATAAATACATAGGAATACGCACGAATACATATACATATGAATACGCACATACATACACATGGAATACGCACATATAATATGAATACGCACATAATACATATGAATACGCACATTATACATATATAAATGATAACGCACACATATACATATATCAATATGAATACGCACTATAACATAATAGGATCGCAATATATATACATATGAATACGCACAATATACATATATATACATATGAATACGCAGTATTATTTACATATGAATAGCACATATACAATATATACATATAGAATACGCACATATATATATACATATGAATACGCACATATACATATAGTACATATTGAATCTATCGCAATATCATATTACATATGAATACGGCACATATACATATTACATATGAATCTACATATACATATATAACCATATGGATCGCACATATACATATATACATATGAATACGCACATATAGCATATATATATGAATACGCACATATACATATATCATATGAATACGCAACATATACATATATAACATATGAATAGCGCATCTACATATATATATATTGACTACGCACATATACAGATATATACATGTGAATAGCACATTACATATATTATGAATAGCAATATAGCATAGTATACATATTGAATACGCAATATACGTATATATCGATATGAATATCGCACATCATTATACATATGAATACGCACATATTCTATACATATATACTATGAATATGCAATATACATATATCATATGAATACGGCATTACATATATACATATGATATCGCAATATACATTTATATGAATACGCAATATACATATTCAATATGAATTACGCACTATACATATATCTATGAATAGTGCAACATATACATATATTCATGTGAAATAGACATATACATTACAATGCTATGCCAATAACATATACAATGAAATATGGCACATATACATAGTACATATGAATTTCGCAGCATATAATATACATATTCTAATATAAATACAATAGTTATATAGATATAATACATAAATATATATATAAATATATATACCATATATATATTAATATATATTAAAGTAAAATATATGTAAAACAAATTTATATAAAATGTATATATATAAATAATATAATGAATAAAATAATATTAAATTTATATATATCAATAGTGTATATCCTATATATATATATATTTAGTTAAAAAATTTTATAAATTATTAATAAATATTTATTTAAATACAAAAAATTTATGTAAATAAATATATATAAAAATGTATATATAGTTGAATCCTATATATGAATACACAAATATATATAGAAAGAATGATATAGTATAAATATGAGGATCTTATATTAATAATTATATATTATATATAGTATAGTATATATATATATATTATATATACAAATATATATATATAAATATGATAGATTACAATATATATATAATACAATATACTATAATATATTATTTGAATATAAAAGATATATATAAATGTCATATATATATAAATGAATATTGTATATAAATGTATATTTATAATGTAAATATATATATATATATGATATATATAAATATAATTATATAATATAATATATTAATATAATATAATTAAGATATCAATGATATACACAACCACACCACACACCACACACCAATCAACACCACAACAACACACACACACACACCATATATATATATATTATTATATAGTTATATATATTATATATATATATTATATATATATATTAATATATATATATATACCATATACATATGATATATTATATATATATATAGATATATGATATAGATTATGATATAGATAAATGATAGATTAGATATAGATATAGATATAGATATAGATATAGATATTAATTATATATAACATATATATATTATATATATATATATTATTATATATATTTATGATATACTATGTATCTATATAATATAATATATATATATATATTATAATATATATATATATATATATTAATATATATATTATACAGAGAAGAGAGATCTAGATATTTGTGTGATGGTCTCTTCCAAAAAGGCTAATTATAAAAAAAACCTAGCATAATGACAGATAACAATGCTATAATACAATGTATATGTACATAATATTATAAACAATATTGCTCTCTGCCTTTTGCTCCTTTGAAGAGGAATTCCATTTGCAATTTATGACTTCTTTGCTTTTGGCTAGATAAGAGACGAATACCCATAAAAAAATACTGTACGCATATCAAATCACCAATTGGTCATCAAGGATAGCGTCACTTGTGCCATGTATCAGATGGCAAGCCCCACGGCAGAGAAATTAATATTCATTCGACATAATTATACAGACGATAGAGAACAAAGGTGACTTTAAGAAAAAAAGATTACAAGAATCACAGTAACTGGTAAAAAAAAAACTGAATCACGTTTGGTTCTAACACAATCAATCGACTTCAATATGCTGATATTGAACAAACTGATAAACACCAATAGATCCATTTTACAACTATCGAGAAAATCCTATCCTGGTTGAAAGCCTGTACCCATTAGCACCTGTCATACCCGCCATTTGGAACACTAAGTACCCAGTCCCCTTTGCAAACATAATGACACCTGACTTCGGCACAGGGAATCTATGCTGAGGGTTCTTGGCAATTTCGGAGAAGATGTTGGTGCTACTAAATGAAAGAAAGAGTAGCAAAAAATATGATGATGCTTAAATTTGTGCGTAATATGAATTTATAATATACGATGATTATCGTGATGACAAATCCTTATTAATGATAACTGATAATGAAAAATATGAAAAAATAATGATTAATGATATTATTAAATAATAAAAATCATGATAATGATAATGAAAGGCAATGATAATAATAGTAATGATCAGTTATGATAATGGTAATAATGATAATAATAGTATAGGTTAATGGATAATACTAACAGTAATGATAGTAAATAACAACAACAAATATCTAATAATTAGTAATATATAATATATAATATTAATGATGATAATAAAATACTAATAATACCATAATATAATATAAAATTAACCAATCAAAACAGTAACAGGCAAAACGTATGACTTGCATCACCTTGTAGTATTATATAATATATATAATATATTATATTATATATATATATATATTATATATTATATATAATGTGTTGTGTGTTGTGTGTGTGTGTGGTCGTGTGTGTGTGTGTGTGTGTGTGTGTGTGTGTGTGTGGTGGTGTGTGGGTGTGTGTATGTATATATGTATATATATATATATATATCTATTAGTATATAGTAATTACAATAATAAAATAATAAACTACACATAATAAAAAAATATTAACATATCATAAAATAACCTATCCATATATAAATTAATATTTGTATTATAATATACTATACTATATCCTTTATACATATGAGATGAGACTATAGTGATGGTAGATATGATATATTATAGTATACTTATATTATGTGTATATGATGATTATTTATATTTAGAGTAATAGAAGAGGTAATGTTCATAATTTTAGAGGCGTATATTATCATATTATATAGTATAGTACACTATATATAGTGTATATAATTCACACACTCCGCCCCCAGTTAGTAAAAAAACCGCACCATCACCACCCAAAAATTAGAATAGTGGACACCGACACGCAACACAGCAACCCGCACACCATATGAATATATTATATTTGGATAGATAACTAACCATTCCCTATACATAACTCACTCTCACTACTCATCTTGCCTACTCTACCCCCACCATCACTACACTATCACATATCTATAATCCCTATACTAAACACTTACTATATATCATATACTACCCACTCACTACATAATAATCCACTATATAATCCACACTATATAACTA
This sequence comes from Penaeus vannamei, assembly GCF_003789085.1. Lineage (NCBI taxonomy): Eukaryota > Metazoa > Arthropoda > Malacostraca > Decapoda > Penaeidae > Penaeus > Penaeus vannamei. The sequence continues at coordinate 19,527 of NW_020870142.1, read as the reverse complement.
CTTCTCAATATATTAAGCTGTGTATAACTATTATATATAATCCACTAAGAAATATATATACCTATATATATATACACTATGTATTATTTACCACATCGATGTTAATGAGGAGATAGTATACTACACTACATAAATAAAAAAATGAGAACTATTATAATTATTATATTGGTAATTATATAATGATATATAATATAGGAGTAGGTGATGATGAGATGGATGAGTGTGATAGATAGAGATAGGATTGTGTGTGTGTGTGTTGGTGTGTGTTGTGTGATGTTAGAGAGGAGGGAGAGTGAATGGGTGAAGTATGAGGTAGTGTAGTGTTGTGATGTGTGTTGTTTGGTGTATATAATATATATATGTTATATTATTTTATCTATATAGTTAATATCTGACCATACCCCCCTCATATAACCACCTACTCATTCTAAATACAACACACACCACCTAGCACTTAGTCACGATCCGCTATCCCGCATATATATATAGTAGGTTAAATAGAGAAGATATATATAGGAAGTAAAATAGGAGAAATGGCGGTAACCCCAACAACACAATTTAATATAATACCCACACCACCACCCACACCAACACAAAGGAGCCCGGATACACATACCACAGGGGATGTAGTAAAACACCACAACCCACCCCGGTACACCCACCCCACCACCCCCCAACCAACCACCACCCACCCACCCACACACCACCCCCCCCCCTCCCCCCCCCGTACCGTAAGGAGTGGATAAATATTCTGTACTAACGGCCCCCGACCCAACCCCCACACCACCCCCCACAACCACACCCACCACCCCAAAAACAACAACCCACACCCACCCCACACCACCCCACAAAAACCCACAAAAAAAATTATTGCAGGAGTCAGGGTTTGGGAATAATTACGCCACCCAAGGAGACCCACCTAAGTACAACAACCACGGATGGAAATATTGGTGGGGAAGGTGCATTAACCCCCCCACAGGGGGGCATATATATATTATATTATATTTATATTATCATATATATATATAATATATATATTATATATATTATATATATACTGTATTGTATACATATACACACATACACACATACACACACATATATATATATATATAATATCATATATATATATATATATATATAATATTATATTATATATATATATATTTATATATTAATAATATTATAATATATATATATATATGTATATATATATATATATTATATATACTATATATATATATAATATATATATATATATATATATATATATATATATATATATATATATATATATATAATATATATATATATATATATATCATATATATCATAATATATATATTTATATATATATATATATTATATATATATATATATATATATATATATATATATATATATATATATATATATATTATAATATTATATTATAATATATATACATATATATATTATATATAGGCAACCGTAGCATATATATAGATGTTCAATTAAATGGCAAACCAGTAGTAATGCAGCTAGATACAGGGGCAAATGTTACTATCTTGCGGGAGTATATAGCTAAGACAATTCCTGGTATTAAGATGCAGCCAGCAGATAAAGGACTGCAGACATATGGGTCACATGGGTTGACTGCAAAGGGTATGACTAAAGTAATGGTAAAGTATGAAGATCAGGTGCATGAAGATTTACCTTTATATGTTGTGAAAGAGAGAGACGAATGTCTTTTAGGATTGCAATGGTTATCCCAAATTAACTTTAATTGGCCAAAGGTTTGAGAAAGTATCCAAGGTAAACAAACATACCACTATACCCTGAAGTTTTCTCTGAGGGTATAGGTACAGTAGCAAATAGCCAAGCCTCATTAGTACTGCAACCCGAGGCAGCTCCGAAGTTCATGTCTCCCAGGAAAATTCCGTTTGCATTGAAGCCTGCTGTAGAACAAGAAATTCGCAGATTGGAGGCTGAAGGAACCTGGGAGAAGGTTAATTATTTAAATTGGGGTACACTAATGTAAGACTCTGTGGAGATTATAAAGTAACTGTAAATCCACAACTGCAGGTTGCACAACACCCGCTTCCAAATATTCAGGATATGTTAGCTGCTATAGGCGATTGCAGAGTATTTTCAAAGATTGATTTAAAATCTGCATTTTTACAATTAATGATGGACGATAAGTCACAAGAGATTTGTACACTGAGCACTCATTTAGGGTTGTTCAGGCCAAAAAGACTGCCTTTTGGAATAGCATCAAGTCCAGCTATATGGCAGCAAACCATGGACAAGATATTCCATGCCTTACCCAGAGTATTTTGTTTTGTAGATCATGTTTTGATAGCAGGAAAGGATGGAAAATGACATCTTGAAAGATTATTGGCTGTTTTAGATAAAATCAAGGAAAATGGAATGAAAACACACAAAAGTAAATGTCACTTCTTTGTAAAATCCCTTGAGTATTTAGGCTTCAACATTGATTGTAAAGGTATCCATGACATGAAAAAGTTAGGGCAGTAAATGGTGCCAGAGTGCCAGAGAATGTTAAAGAATTACAGTCATTTTTAGGGTTAGTCACATTTTATGGTAAATTTGTTAAGAATCTAGCCACTATTGCTAGCCCATTGTATAATTTGACCGCAAAAGAAGTTCCATGGAACTGGTCAATAAAATATCAAGAAGCTTTTGACAAGATTAAGACTGAAATAACCAAAGAAACATTTCTGGTACATTACAATAAAGATTTGCCTGTAAAACTAGTGTGTGATGCATCGCAAGTAGGGTTAGGTGCAGTATTAGCTCACGATATGGAAGATGGTACTGAAAGACCCATTGCTTTTGCATCAAGAGTACTGAATAAGGCAGAACAGAGATATTCTCAGATAGAGAAAGAAGGATTAGCTTTGGTTTATGGTGTTAAAAAGTTCCACATGTACCTCTGTGGCAGAAAGACCTTTTCATTAGTAACGGATCTTAAGCCGCTATTAGCTATTTTGGGACCAAAGCCGCTATTAGCTATTTTGGGACCAAAGCCGCTATTAGCTATTTTGGGACCAAAGCCGCTATTTTAGCCGCCTATTTTAGCGCTATTAGCTATTTAATTTTAACCACCAAAGCCGCTATTAGCTATTTTGGGACCAAAGCCGCTATTAGCTATTTTGGGACCAAAGCCGCTATTAGCTATTTTGGGACCAAAGCCGCTATTAGCTATTTTGGGACCAAAGCCGCTATTAGCTATTTTGGGACCAAAGAAGAGTCTGCCGGAATTAGTAGCAGCTCGTTTACACAGATCGTCAATAACCCTAGCTGCCTATAACTATGACATAGAGTATAGGTCAACAGCCAAGATGGGGAATGCAGATGCTCTGTCGAGACTGCCAGTCGATCAGGCTTCCAGTGAGGAATCATCGAGCATTTTGTTAGTAGACGCATGCGAGTTGCCGGTTACATTGAAGCAAATTGCAAGTCAGACTAAGAGTGATCCCATATTATCTAGGGTTTTACAGTGTTTGTCACTAAATAAGAAGGATGTATTGTCGGAGCAGCGATACAAGCCATTTACAGAGTTGTCGGTTGTACAGGATTGTATATTGAGAAATACCAGGGTAATAATTCCGGACCGTTTGAAAGGTAGAGTTCTTGCGGAGTTACATGCCGAACACCAAGGTATTGTACGCACAAAAGCAATTGCTCGTACTTTTGTGTGGTGGCCTGGTATTGACAATGACATTACGACTTATGTAAGACATTGTGAGGGATGTGCATTCCAGCAGAACAATCCAGCTCCATGTAAGACACACCCTTGGGAGACACCTAGTACTCCATGGCAGAGAGTACACATTGACTTTGCAGGTCCATTTCGAGGTCACACTTTCTTGATTGTGGTTGACTCATTTAGTAAGTGGCCTGAAGTTATACAAATGACCTCTACAACTGCATATAGCACCGTGTGAGTGTTCATGTCCCTATTTGCAACACATGGTATTCCTGAGCAAATTGTGTCGGATAACGGACCTCAGTTTGTTTCAAGTGAGTTTGATAGTTTTTGTAAGGGGAACAACATCAAACACATTCGTAGTGCTCCGTATCACCCCGCAATGAATGGTGAGGCAGATAGATTTGTACAGAAGTTCGTCTAACATGAACTGTAGAGGCAGTAGCAGATCTGGTCTCACCACTAACATAAACAGGTTCCTATTATCATATAGAACCACTCCTCATGCAACCACAGGTTGTTCACCTTCATTTCTGTTGATGGGAGGAGGGTGAGATGTAGGTTAGATGCAATGACACCAAAATTAGCTGTAGACAAAAAGAGTATACGAGAGTGTGAAGGACTATAGAGAATTTAACATTGGAGATAAAGTATTGATAAGATCGTATATTTATTCAGAAGAAAATATGGTTTGGACAAGTAGTACAAAAGTTAAGTAAATTGCATTACATGGTAAAAGATGAGGATGGTCGAGAGATGAAAAGGCACATTGATCAATTGAAGTTATCACATCTAAAAGGGTGTTCATAATTCCCTATGCAGCAAGATCAATCAATACAGCAGGAAAAGAAGGAAGTTAAAGTAGACCAGGAGAATATGCCTTCTGATATACCTAAAAAGAAAGAGCTACGGCAAAGGTCTACCAGAAGTAAACTTCCGGCCAGATATGTTGACAATTATATCCTTACGGGAAAAATGTAATTGTATCTATGTGTAATCAAGCCATTGTGATGGTATTAGATGTATGCTTCGGGGCAGTTGTAATACTTATAATTGTGATATTGTCAAACTATTGTGATATTTGTGATATTATGTATTCATTCAATATGCTTCTGGATTTCAATAATTGTATTTATTCCTATAAGGGGGAAGGAAGCTGTNAGGGAAGAGGGAACGAAAACAAAGTGGTTTGGAAAAAAGAAAGAAATAAAGAAATGAAAAAGACAGTAGGGAAAGGTTTAGTAGAGGAAGGATGAGCGGGCCAAAAGGAAAGCCAAACATACATACAATATAAATGCCACAGCATGGGGAAAAAAACTGATTGGCAACCTGCTGTGCATTCCATTTGTGTAATTTGTTTTTACGTGTGGGCGTGTGGGCTCATGTGCAACTCATTGATGAAGGTTCATTCAAAATGTCCTCCATATTTTAACCTGGTTTAAAAAATAAGCCTCATCCGCTGTTTTTGTTCGCCTTTCTCTAAAAGAGCTTATTTTGGCGAGAAATAATATTTCGAGGATTATAGTCTGGAAACAGCTGTCGCACGAGTATAGAATAGGATCTTTTAACCCTGAAGCACTCAGATAGCGCTTATCTCCGCGATAATAAATACAACAGAGAAAATTTAGAAACGGACCTTATAATTGCAAAAATGAGAAAAAAGTGAAAGTAGATATTGTGTCAAAATAGGTAAATATGGCGAAAGACTGAAAAATTACGGAATAAATAAAATAAAAAAAACTGCGCTAATAAAACCGAAATAAAGCGAAGAAAAAAGTGAAAACAAAAGAAGCGTGAAAATGAGATTAAAGCGAAAGTATAAAATGCATCTAAAGTGCGAACAATAAAAGAATGAATAATGATAATAGAAAACAAGCCCCGGTTGCAGTCCGTTTTCCCCCTGCTTTCTATTTTATATGTCTATGTGCTTGTAAATGATGTGTGCGTGTGGGCCATGTGCAACTCATGGTAAGTCAATAACAACGCTACCATTTTTTCCTGTTTAAAACAAGACCTCATTCTGTTTTGTTTGGCTTTCACTAAAATAGCTTATTTTGGCAAGAAATATTTGCAGCAGTCGAGTTTAGAATACGGGCATTTAGCGCATACCTCAGCCAAGGCATAAGGGTCACTGTTGCATTAACTACTCACAAAAGAATTTCATAAAACTCACCTTTCTCAAGTACACGGTATGACGTTCCGTAAACATGCCGCTCCTCGGCGGAGGCGAGCCGAAAGGGGTGCGAATGCAATCATTAAAAAAAATCCTGGATCGGATTACGATCGGATCACCCCCAAAATGTAATGGACTCTAAGTATGTAAGGCTAACCAACACACACACTAGCACACCACAACACACACAGAACAAACACACACAGACACACACGACGTCAACAACCACAACACACACACACACACAACACACACACCATCACAACACACGCACCACACGACCGACAAACCATCATTCACTAGCAAAATAGGCGAAAAATATCAAACAATGCGCGACGCCTACACAGCAACTCACTGGACAGACCAAACAAAACGCGGCAAAACATCAAGATGGCTGCGTCAGCTGCCTTGACCGACGTAAGAACTGCGATAACGAAGTGACTTCGAACTGATGGGGGACTTTTCTGTGCTTATGATCTAAATCGAGACGTCAATTATTTATTTTCCGAGTTTGAAAATCATTCTTATTTGACACTTTTAAAATCATTATCATGGTACTGTTTAATACCATCCCCACCCATTATTTCCGTCATTGTCGCATCATCGTCATATAATCACTATGGGTATCATCATATCACACACTGGCAAAGAAGTATAAAATTATTATCATGTTAATCATCATTTTTATTGCTACCATAATAATTTTCATCACTATTATTATTACAATTATCTTTACTATTGTTATTATAATTTCATTTATATTTATATTATGATTTTGGTTATTATTATTACTATTACCATTACCACAATACTATTACCTCTATTATCATCATAACTATTATCATATTTTTTTATCACTAATACTATTAGTATCATTGTAATAATTATTACCATTATCATTACTATCATTATTTGATCATCATTATCATTATTGTTATTAGTGTGATTAATTTCTCGTCTATCATTATTATCATATATGTATTACTGTTATTATAATCACCTTTGCTGTCATTATTATCACTATTATTATGATTAATAATATCATGAATATCATAAGACCTATAATTTTAATCATCATTTTAGTGTTATTGTTATGATTATAATTATCATTACTACAATTATCATTACTATCATTATTGTTATTAAAATTTCGACCATTATCATTATTATTGTCATTATGCTTATTATTATTACTATTACCATTACTATTATACTATATTTTCTATTATTATCATGATTACTATTGTCATTATCGTCATAATTAATATAATATTTTTTGTTATTATTATTACCATCAACATCATTGTAATCATTATTGCAATTATCATTATTGATTTCATTATTCAATTTTCTTTGTTAATATTATTTTTTATATTAGTTCGAATTCTAACATTGTTATCATTATCATTTGTATTATCGTTTTCATCATCATAGCTGTCATTTTTATTATTTTATTATTGTTTTAAGTATCTTCATAATTATTATTATTATTGTTCTCTCCCCCTTCCCCTTCCCCCCCCCCCTCCTCTCTATTTACCTATCTGAAGGCGACAGCGGAGGAAGGGTCTCGGCAACATTTAAAAATTTCTGCGACATCACCCATCGAGGGCGTGGTGGCCGAGTGCTCCGAGCATCGGACTTGGATTCGGAAAATAAATGACACGTCTTAAGTTAGATCAGTTTAAAGTCACTTCGTTATCGCAATTCTTACATCGGTCAAGGTGCCTGACGAGCCATCGGATTACAGACCATGTTCTTTCCTCGACTGCTCGCAAAGATTTCTCTCCAAAATAAGTTATTAAAGAGGAAGCGAAAATAAGATAAAAGAAAATGAGGTTTTTATCTGACGTCCTGCAATGAAACAGGAAAAATGGTGATTTTTATTGACCTAACCGAAGTTGCAAAAGGCCTACGCGCACACGCATAGGTACACATACATAAATACTAACCAACAGGAACGACTTGTTTTCTACATCAGGGCAATTTCTATGTCTTTCAAACTGGCAATCTTATTTAATATTGTTCATCATTATCATGCTAGAGCTTATTACATTATCACACCCATTATCCTCAGCATCATTGTTATATAATCATCATCGATGACGCATCATCTCACACTCACTCATAGGTACACGCATTCACAGACAGGTTGCAAAAATACCTCTCCCAACCCAATTCTGTTGCCCCTCGACACCGTGGCCGAGAGGGTAAGGGCGCCAGATTCGAAACCCGCGATCGCGAGTTCGAATCTGCAAAAGGGAGCCAAAAGTGCTCCCTCTGGTTGCAACCTCGCCCGGGGCTGAAAGACATGGAAAGCCCCGGGCACAAAAATTACAAGACGCCCGCCGATTGCAATCAGTTTTTCCCTCTTGTGTATTTTTATGTGTGTAGGACAGCAACACAAGCCTTAACTTATATAAGCCTCAAGAGTGTGATAAAAATTCGAATAAGAATTATGAAGAGAAACGTCCCAATAATTAGAAAATATAGGCGAGTAAGAAAAAAAGTAAGAAAGGGTCGAAATCCATAAAATATGCGAAACAAAAAAACACAGGAAACAGCTCTATTTTCTACAAAGAAAATAAAGCGAATACAAGTGAAAAGAAGGAAACGTGTTAAATGAAAAAATCGATAGTAACCCTCGCTATTCCGATATCATATTTTTATCGTTTTCTCTGCAGATTCCATCATGATTCGTTTCCTTCCAGGATAATAGATATGGTGAAGATAATTAAAACAGTATGATGAGGAGGAAAAAACTCAGAGAAAGGATAACTTAGAAGGGTTAGAAAAAATAGAAAGAAAAAAAAGCCGAAAAATGGAAATTAACGATGAGGTAAACGAAGGAATAAAAAAAAAAGAGAGAGAATTAAAAGAAAAGAAAACTAAACTTTAGGCCGAAATAGCGCCAATGCCTCCGAGCATCCCCTCCCCCCCTCCTTCTCTCTTTATCTCCTCCCTCTCTCTCTCTCGTTTTGATTTGTTTTCTTTTTATATCTCTTCGCTAATGTTTATTTACTTTTACTGTGGTTATATTTTTGCTTTCATAAAATGACTTCATTGTTCTGGGTCTACTTTCAGAAAAAGGCATAACAGTGCGAGAAAGACGGAAACGGAGATGATAGATGGAAAGGAAGAGAAAGATAAGGAAAAAGAAAGACGCGAAGGATAAAGACGAAAATACCAATAACGCCAATAATCGCAATAACAGAGGTAAGGGCGATCAGATGAAAGGAGGCAAATAAACAAAGATAATAAAGATCTGTAATAGCACTTGTAATGCTAGTAATAGCAATAAATGTGACTATCAACGCTAGCAATCGTGATAGTATTAGCGATGATCTGAGTTGTGAGACGCATCACCTTTGCACGCCCTTGAAATAGCTATATCTATCTATTACATAACTCGGATAAACAGGTTCATGATAGAAAATGATAGCTTTAATATGCAGATGCTACTCGGCTACTATTGTGTTAACGTTTTACTTTTATAAGAATCTATCTATTACACAAATAATAATAACAATAATAATGGACGAGGTTATGCACAGATCACCGTATATGTCGAAGGAAATCAGATTTGTCTTTAAACACATTTGTAACACAACATTGTCATCATCATCATTATTAGCATCATTGTTCTCTTTTTCGGCCTTTGCATACTTGGCGACTCCGATGACATGCGATTTGTTATTCTGTTCAAATGCAATTGTTACGGAATCACTTTTCTTGATCGCCGAAGCCAAGGAACGAGCGAGGATTCGGAAAAGGCTTGTTCATCTTCTGCGAGAACAGCTGTTCTTCATTTGCTTGATTCTCCTCCGTTCCTTTTTCCTTTTCTTATTTCAGTTTTTGAATGCAGGGATGTTTATCATTCTCTCTTTCTGTCTTCCTCGATGCCTGTATTTATTTCGCTTTGTCCATCCCTCTGTCTGTGTCTCTGTCTCTGCATTTATATGTCTCTCTCTCTCTCTCCCTCTCTCTCCGTCTCCCTCTCCCCCCCCTCTCTCTCCGGCTCCTCTCCCCCTCCTCTCTCTTTCTCGCTGCCTCCCCCCCCCCTGAATGATAGGTGCGAGTCAAAGGAGGGAGAGAATGTTGTGATGATGATAATAATAATAACAATAATGATAATAATAATAATAATAATAATAATAATAATAATAATAATAATAATAACTATAATAATAATAGTAATAAAAAAAAAAATAATAGTAATAATGATAAAAATTTTAATTATGAAAATGATAATAGCAATGGTATTAATAGCAATAATAATAATAATAAAAGTAATAATAATGCAAAAAGAAGAGAGAAAAAAAATATGAGAACAAGTATATAAGTCAAATCGATCTGATCCAGAGAAACAAAAATACAAAAGCATTTGAAATATGAGCAAACGCATCTTAACATGTCCGTGCGTCAGTGTTTGTGAACAATTAAACATAAACGAACTCCATTTTTATGAAAGCGTATGTGTGTCGGTTAAAACCGTAGACCCGGGTTCGATTCCCGGCGGAAGGTATGTACATAAATAATTTTCTTTTTCCTTTTCGCATTCTTTTTCTTGACATGTAGACAAAACTTGCAGTTTATAACGCAAGTTCCCACAAAGAATAAATCTTTAAAATCAACTGAAACAGAAGCATGATCAGCCGTGGAACAGCGATCGTTTGCAGTGCAACAAGATGACTTGCAAATTGTTCACCAGCATCGGTAAAGTCCAGGAATTTAAAATCTAGATTTGTCTTTCAGAATCAGGGGAGGGCGGGTGAATTGGGTGAACAATGTGATGTTCAATTTACACGGGGAAACACACGATTCATATTGATGAACAAACATAAAGAATCCTTTTCCCAGACATCTTCGTACCACGATATTTATCTTCTCTCTTCATCGATTCGTCTCTCTCTCTTTCGAAATATTAATGATAATAATCATGGTGATAAAGATCATGAAAATGAAGAGATCACAATAACAAAAACAATTGTAAAAATGAAAACCATAACAAAACTGCACAGATTTGATAAGTAGTTGACATACAGGTGGGAAACTACATAAAACAGCAACAGAATCATAAAGAGAATATATAAATCATTATCATCCGAGTGCTTATTTAATCACCACCCATCATTATCAGTGCCATAAACGCTCGAAATTGTTTAAAAAAACACTTGATCGAGCCGCTGCAAGTTCTTGTAAAATTCAGTTGCCGCAATATACAATTCTGCAATAGACTGTAAACTCGAGCAAGTATCAAACACCGAATGTTAACTCTTTTCTCGTTCGTATTTGTAGTCGAAAGTTAAGCGAAAAGTGACAGCAGTGAATTGCCATTAAACGTCAGCTAGCAACTGATACGCACATATTCCCATCATCTTGATGTGAATTTGCTGGTGTTTAGCGAGGATGAAACGCGCTCGGGCGGCGCCTTCGCTGGAACCTCCTCCTGTTGCGTCAACTTCGCTGCACTCGTGGCCAGGGCGGCTCCGTCTCACGCCCGTCCCTTCCGGAGCTTCTGGAATTGTTTTTCTTTGTTACCTTATATGGCATTTTTCGTGATCATTTCTTAGCCAGTTTTGGTTTGCATAGCCCACCCCCTCTCTCTCCCTCCCTAAGGTAATATATTCATATTGATAATTAGTATCGGAATTTCCTTAATATGATAATGTAATTTGATAATTTTGGTGAATTTCTCTAATCATCCGTTGATTTGTCTTTTCATGATATCTGTTTCCTTATTCCCGATGTTACCTTTCCCTAACAGCCCTAGGAATTCTCTTGTACTTTTGCTTCTCTTGCAATAATGTTTGTCGTTTTTGTCTCTCCCTTTATCCTTCTCTTTCATCCCAATTCTCTCTCTCTCTCTCTCTCTCTCTCTCTCTCTCTCTCTCTCTCTCTCTCTCTCTCTCTCTCTCTCTCTCTCTCTCTCTCTCTCTCTCTCTCTCTCCTTCAACCCTTTCCCATCCTCCTCCTCCTCTTCTCCGCCGCTTCCTCTTCCGCTCCAGCCCTGTCCGAGTAAGACAGATAGATAGAAAGATGAATAAATAAATAGATATAGACAAAAAGATATGGATATAGATAGATAAAAATCAGATACATAGATATATAGATAGACTGGCAGACCGAGAGAGAGAGAGAGAGAGAGAGAGAGAGAGAGAGAGAGAGAGAGAGAGAGAGAGAGAGAGAGAGAGAGAGAGAGAGAGAGAGAGAGAGAGAGAGAGACTGACTGACTGACTGACTGACTGACTGACTGACTGACTGACTGACTGACTGACTGACTGACTGACTGACTGCAAACTAAGAAGAGAGATACTAAAATAATAATAATAATCGCCTCCATCGGGGATCGAACCCGAGCCTGTCACGTAAGAGGCGACCGTGCTTTCCACTACACCATGGACACATAGGTTAGATTAAAAGAAATTTGAATGCACTTTGAGGTTAGCTTCAGGCAATGCCACATCCTTAGTCCTTGTGTGTGTGTGTGTACATTTGTCTGTGCTTACATATCCATCTTTGTCCGTATATAAATCTCTCTGTCTTTCTCTCCCTCTATTTATCTCTCCTTCTCTTCTATCTATCCGGTACATAAAAAGACAGATAGATAGATGGCTCTATAGATAGACGGGAAGATAGATAGATAAACAGATAAACAAACAGATAAATAAATAGACAAACATATATATATATATATATATACATAGATAACATAGATAGATAGATAGATAGATAGATAGACAGAAAGATGAATAGACAGATAAACAGATATAAAGAAATGTTGATAGATAAATAGATATATAGAGGTATAGATAGATAAATAGATATATAGAGGTATAGATAGATAAATAGATAAATAGATGAATAGACGGAGAGATAGAAATAGATAAAGATTGATAGCCAGACATCTAGATAGAGATAGATAAATTAACAAATAGATAGAAAAAGATATCAAATAGATAGAAAGATCCTACCTATCATGTGTGTTTGCAGCCGCATCGCGGTTTACTTTCAGAAGAGAAAGGCATAAAAGTGAGAGAAAGACGGAAACGGAGATAATAGATGCAAAGGAAGTGAAAGATAAGGAAAAAGAAAGACGCGAAGGATAAAGACGAAACTGGCAATAACGCCAATAATCACAATAACAGTGGTAAGGGCGATCAGAGAAATGAAACAAATAAACACAATGGTAATAAAGATCAGGACTAGCACTTCTAAGAATGGGAATTGGAGTAAATGTGAGTCTATCAACACCAGCAATTGTGATGACAGTATTAGCGATGATCTAAGTTGTGAGCCGTATCACCTTCGCATGCCCTTGAAATCGCTGCCTTTGTCTACTACATAACCCTATTCTTTCGTGTGTGTTATTCGTTACTATGTATTTTTTCTATTGCATATGGCAACTTTGGACATTTTTTTCACTTTTCATCGTCCTTCTTCCTGTTTTGCTAGCGCACTTTTCTGCATTTATTTATTTCGCAATTTTGTTCTTTCCCAGTTTTTAATTCGCATTTTTATCGCACTTTCTACTTTCACTTTGTTCTTATTTTCTTTATATTTACTTTCTTCCCTTTATTTTCTGTTTTGTTTGCTCAGTTTTCTGTATTTATTTAATTTGTAATGCTTCAAGCTTTCGCATATTTACCGCATTTTGACGCATTTTCTGATTTCACTTTTCTAATTATAGGGTCGTCTTAATTTAGATCGTTGGTTCCTTTTTTTCTTTCAGAGACCCCAGTCATGCCCCTCCAGACATGACCTCGATCCCAATCTGTTCTACAATGTATAGGCAATGATAGCGAGTTATCATATTATCAAATTCACTTCACTCAAAAAGCATGAAAAGAATTCGATAAACAAAAATCTACAATTACAATTAGATTTCATTTAGTTCGAGTTTCGTGAGAATTCAGATTTTCTTTCCTTTTTGTTCGACTGCGTTTTAAGTCTTGTGTAACAATGAAGCCAAATTCAGCCATCGGCTCTTAATCAGTGTGCGATTACGTACATGCTGGAAACATCTGGACTCGAGAACTGAATACGCGTGATATTTGAGGTCTTGGCGACCCCAGAAAAGACTTGGCGACCCCAGGGCTGGGAAAGATTTAGGTCACGAGCACAGAAGATTCCCCCGTCAGTTGAAAGTCACTTCGTTATCGCAATTCCTACATCGGGAGAGGTGGCTGACGAGCCATCTGATTGCAGACCGTGTTCTCTACTCGACTGCTGTCTCAAGCAATAATCATCGCAAATATTTCTCTCCATAATAAGCTATTTTACCGAAAGCTAAACAATGCAGAATGAGGTCTTGTTTTGACGACCTACACTGCAACAGGAAAAATATGGTAAAATTTTGATGGACAGCACATAGAAAATTAATTTTGATTGACATCATGAGGTGCACATAGCCCACACGTATACACATGCAAAAACAAATACACACCCACAACTAAATACGGACTGCAACCGGGGTGGCTTGTTTTATTATTATTTTCCTTGTACTATTTATACTTTATACTTTCGTATTTGTTTACGTCATGTATCTTTTCTTTTTACCTTTTAATATATAGTAAATTTATTTATTTTCGAATCTTTCGCAAATTATTGTATTTTGACGCATTATCTAATTTCATTACTTTTTCTCACTTCATTTTTCTTGTTGAATTCTTATCGCGGAGATATGTGCTCTCCGAGTACTTCAGGTTTTAGTCCATATTCTATCCTCGACAGTTGTTTCAGACAATAATCCTCGCAAATATTTCTCGCATCTCATCATGCCTTGCACCTAACCCACACGCACACACATAAAAAGACAAATAATACACAAACAAGTACACAGCAGGGGAAACGGACTGCAACCGGGGCAATTTTTGTTTTTATTATTATGCTCTTTCTTAGTACTTTTTAAACTTTCTTATTTGTTATCGTAATTTCTCTTTTTTTCATGCTTTACTATGACGCATTTTTAGACGCCTTTTTTCGCTCTGTACTTATTTTGCAATGTTAATTTTTCTCTCGCACCGTTTTCTTAATTCGCATTTTATCACAGTTTTGACGCATTTCCACTTTAGCTTTCTCTTATTTTCTCGTTTTTTTCGCATTTTGATGCACATTCTACTCTAAATTTTTCTCACTCGAATTTATTTTCTAATTATTGCAAAGTTTGTTTTTATTTTTCTTATTCGAATTTTTATCACACTTTTGACGCATTTTCTTTCACTTTTTGTCATTTTCACACCTTATTTTATTTTTCTACTTAATGTTTTGTTTCTCTTCAATATTGTTATTGTTTCTTCGCTTATTTCCTTTACCTTTCCTGTTCGATTTTACATTTCACACACAAATTTATAGACATATTTACACATACAAGAATGGAGATAGAATTTCAGGGACATATTAATGTCCACATATGCAATTACATTGGAATATACGTATATTTTACATAGAAATGTCTTCTTTTGACGTCCTACACTGAAATGAAAAAAAGGTAAATATTATTAACAGTATGAGTTGCACATGGCCCACACGCACACACATAAGTACAAACATAAAAACACACATACACATAAAAACACACATACACATAAAAACACACAATAGGGAAAAACTGATTGCAAACGGCGGGCGTCTTGTATTTTTTTTATGCCCGGGGCTTTTCATGTCTTTCAGCCCCGGGCGAATCTGGCGCCCTTACCCTCTCGGCCACGGTGCCGAGGGGCAACAGGATTGGGTTAGGAGAGGCTTTTATGTAGCATGTGCAACATATATGTGATAATGTGTGAGCGTGCGTGTATGCGCGAGCGCGCGCGTGTATGCGTGTAAGCGTGTCAGCGCGCGTATGTATGTGTGTGCGAGCGCGTGATACTCAGGATAATTATATGACGATGGTGATGCGACAATGATGGTGAAAATAATGGATGATGAAGGTAATTTCTAGATCGTGGATAAGCCCGGACTATGTTTGGACGCTCGGTCGAAAATGTGAATGCACGAAACAGAATAAAAAGTCAAATACTAACTAAAAGCATTCAAAAATAAATTAGAATATGTTACAACTGAATTTCTTTCGAATCTAGTTCGCAAAAGTGTAAAATCTTATGCCGAGCCGAAGTGAAACAAATGTGCAGCTAAGTAAATGAGCAAATTACTTCCCTCCCCCTTCAAGCCCCCCCCCTCTCTCTCTCTCTCTCTCTCTCTCTTTCTCTTCGCAACTTTCTTTTCGAAGTAGAGTGGAGAAAGATTGGGGAACAGAAAGGAAGTATAATGATAAAAAAGAAAAGAGACTTCAATGAAAACAAGAGGAGTGTGAAGGAGAACATGATAAGGTCAGAAAGCAGATGTAATCAATATTTGCTCAGGACAAAGAAGATTAGTGTGATGAACAGCGAAGAGACACAATCGATAAAAGATGGAACAAGCGACTTCCTCCAATAAAGAGAAAGAAGAAAATCCAATGAACGATAAAAATTACCAGCGTAGAAAAAATAAATTCATGTTAAACAAGCGATATAGATAAGACTACCTTCATTCTTATTTCATCTGAAAATGTGCCTGTGTTGGGGGGGGGGGAGGAGGAGGGAGCGTGATAAGGGTCTGTAGCGACCGTATAAGAAAGAAAAGACTCTCGCAAGATAGGAAAACAGCTCACTGCCACCACCCATTTAATACGTATGGGAACGTTAGTGTAATGGTTGTGAGGTGATAGTGTAAAGGAAGAGTGTAAGGAACGGAAAGATAGGGAGTGTATGTGTGTGTGTGTGTGAGAGAGAGAAAGGTGTGTACATGTAGTGTGCGAGAGTACGGTAGACGTGTCTAAGCCGAGAGGAGACGTGTGCGGGGGAAGATCTCCCGGACGCAGATTGGTCCCGCGATGCTTATGCGCATGATGATACTAGTCTAATCATTTCTTCCTTTTACAACCCTTGTCTCACCCATTGACTACAGTACTGCGAGGGGTCTCTAAACAATCTTAAAATATTATTAATTTATTAAAACTTAAAAACATAAGAACATTAAGAAATAAAACAAACGGATTTGAACATAAAAGCAGACGAACTTGAACATAAAACACTAAAACTAGAACACTGACATAAAACACTAAAAATGAACGAAAACAAAAAAAACACACTAAAACACAAAGAAAACACACTAAAACACTAAAAAAACACAAACAAAACACTGGTAAAACAAAAAAACAGAAATAAAACACGTAAATGCAAGGACATTAAAATACTTTTGAGGCACCGGGTCTTATTATATCACTGAGCTTTACTAAAAAATCACGAATGTCTCCTGATACCTTAACCGATAACTCCCACGACCACTTAGCTCTCGAGAAAGCCCATTCCGGGGTTCCTCACCAACGTCTGGCTCCTCCTGTGACCCAAGGAGCAATCCCCTTATTTTTGCCTCTTCTGTTCCTCTTTAACTCTGTGGCGCGAAAGAGTAATTGAGGAGTTGAATCTCTAAAGTTATTCATTTAATATCTTTAAAAACACCAAAAGAAAACTAAAATTAATAAAATAAATACTTAAAAGGATCACAAAAGAACTAAAATAATAGATAGTGAATTAATTAAAAGATAAAATATGTGATCATTCCTCGTTCACTTTTTCTGCCACTTATGTATAAATGGTTCCTTGCATTTAGGTGGAATAATAAAACACATTTAAAAAGAATGTTTAAAACAATAAAACAGACAAAACAATAAAACAATAAAAGGAAGGAGGAGTGGTGGCGCTTTCCTTCCCTTGTGCCCCGTTTTCTATGCAGGTGGGTAGCCTCGGGGCGAATTCACGGCATCCTCACCCCGCGGAGATAAAAACACTGCTGTTATTGCCCTTCCGATATATTTTCAGATTTCCTTTTGTTGCCTGTGGGAGAGTGATAATGAGAGGGGGTTTTGATGACATTTGCGTCGTGGTCACGGCAAAAACACGTGATTCACGACAACTCCTCCCCCTACAAGCGCGGCAACTCAGGGTTGGCGTGCTACGGACTGCAAAACAGCTGCTCCTGCGGCATTTTTGATGCTGGAATAAGGGCATTGACGAGGCGTTCAGCTTACCAGGCACAACCAGGACTTAGACTGCGAAAAGGAGAGAATTATCTTAATAAGGTTTTACACAGAATTGATTCATGTAATTTAGTGAAGCAAAGCGAAAAGACCATATGGTGCACACAACCTGATGACTGACTCCCCATAGGTAAACAGAACTCACGACCGTGCCTGGAGTGCATACTACTCATCCTCGTCGGTGTCCGATCCTCCTCGTTGTGCTAGTCCAGAGGGACCAGGTACAGCAAGGTCTTCATAGTCTTCTCCCTCGTCATGGTCATTTTCGTGATCGTCAGCGGGTTCGTCTGGATCCTGCGTCTCATCCCTCGGTGCTTCCGGGAATTCGAACTCCTCTCGTGGGACATACCTTCTCAGCTGATTAATATGGCACTTCAGCTCCTTACCAGGTGTGTAGGGGTCCTGTACGACGTAATTTACTGGCCCCACCTTCTTCAAGACACGGACAGGCCTACTCCATCGTGGCGCCAGCGCTGCGACACGGTGCGGGCGTCTCGGGCGTATGATGCGCACCAGCACGAGGTCTCCGACCGGGACTGAATCTCCGTCTCACTTTCCTATTATAGTCTCGAGCCCATCTCTCCCTCGAATTTCTCGTGGATTCTACCGCAGCTTCGCGGGCCTCACGTAGTCTCACACGCAGCATCCTCGCGGCATCCTCATCTAGGTCCTGGTAGTTTGTTAAGATGGCTGGAAAATAACTGTCCCGTCCGGTTAATAGATAAAGAGGAGTTTGATTTACACTCCTGTGTATGGCAGTATTGAGTGCAAGACGTACGTGCGGTATCAGTTTGTCCCAGTCCTGTGGGTGCTGTCCTATGATCATGGCCAGAGAGTCTTTCACGACTCTGTTTACTCTCTCCACCATACCATTTGCCTGAGGGTGATAACTCGTGGTATGCATAGTTTTCACCTTTAAGATTTCACACACCTGTTTAAAAAGATTATTCACAAATTCACCCCCATTGTCCGTAAGTATCGCCCTTGGAGGACCAAACAAAGTAAAATAATGGTCGACAAATGCGTCAGCCACCGACTCTGCACCCTTATCGACTAATGGTACCATCTGCAAAAACCTCGAGAAATGATCAACTATGACTAATACATATCGATGACCTCTAGCAGAAGGAACCATGTCAATCAGATCAGCCGACACTCGCTCGAGAGGCTGAAACACATCCGGCATGGATGCGAGAGGAGCTTGCCTGGAAACCAAACCTTTCCTCCTCTGACATTCATTGCACGTTTGCACAAACTTCCGCACCTCTGACAACATCTGAGGGAAATAGTAGCGATCTCTGAGCCTACAGTAGGTACGAAAAATACCAGGATGGGCAGCTGATCTATCACAATGAGATAATTCAAGAACCTTGTTTCGCAATGACCTTGGAATTACGAGTTGTTGAATGACTCGCTCTGGAAGAACACGATTGTGATACAGAAGATCGTCTCGTAACTCAAATTCATCAAGAGGAAGTGGGATTTTCCTCCTTGGTATTCGCCTCTCCTTCAAATAATCTATGACATCCCTCCACAACGGATCATTGTTCTGAGCCTCTGCTACTT
>NW_020870141.1:134870-141447 GCF_003789085.1 Penaeus vannamei | reverse complement strand
ATCCTCCTTCTCCCCTCTCCCCCCTTCCCCCCCTCCCGTATCCTTCTCCCCGTCTTTCTCCTTCTCTCCCTCTCCTCTCCTTTCGCACCTTCGCTCTTCTAACCCTTCTCTCCTCCTCCTCCTCCCTTCGTCTTCTCCTTTTTTTTCTTTCTTTTCCTCCTTCCCTTCCCTCCCCTCTGCCCACCATCCTAATACAACCTCACGCAAACTCCGAATAAAAAACGGAGAAAAAGAAAAAGAAAAAGAAAAAGAAAATCGAAAAAAATAAGAAAAAAAGGAACCGAAGAAGAAAAACACAAAGGAAAAAATGAATCAAAACGAAAAAAAAAAAAAAACAGACAACTAAAAACCACACGACGAAACCCGATCCAGACTCCGGGAATTCCCCTTTCCTGCACCGAACTCCGCTCCTGCAGGAACGTATCCTAAAACACCTGTTGGCCTAGTTAATTAACCTTTCCACAAAGAAAAAGGAACGCCCAAAAAAGAAAGGGGGAGAAGAAAGGGTTATAAAGGATAAAAAAGAGAGCGAAACGGGGGTAGGGGGAGGGGAGGAGGAAGGAGGTGAGGGGACGAGGGTGTGAGAGACAGAGATCCTGTGCTTGAAAAGCATTATTTCATGGAACGGAGAGGAACAGAAATAGACAGAGAATGTGGGAGAAAAAATACGAAGCATTTGATATATATATATATATATATATATATATATATATATAATACGCATAGAAAAAAAAGACCAAAAGAAGTAACAAATATGAAAAGGGAAAACGAAGCGAAAGAATGAAAGAGAGAAAGGCCAATCTATATACACACACGCATACAAAAAAAAACACAACACACCATTTTTTCCTTAAACCAGATTATAAAGAAAGAAAGAAAAGAAAAGAAAGAAAGAAAGAAAAGAAAGAAAGAAAAAGAAAGAAAGAAAGAAAGAAAGAAAAAAGAAAGAAAGAAAGAAAGAAAGAAAGAAAGAAAGAAAGAAAGAAAGAAAAAAGAAAAAAGAAAGAAAGAAAGAAAAAAATCGGACCACAACATTCCTACTGTTATACTTTCCCTTCGCTTCGTTCCATTCCCATTAGTCAGTGTTCCCCCCCATTATTGTCCTATTTTACGATCCAATTTACTCATTATCGTATCTTATTCCTGCGTCTTCCTATCTGCACCGTGGCTTATCTAATCAAATAGATAACAAGTCATTTGGCAAATCATGAACAAAAAACGAAATTTTAAAATAACAAAACAAAACAAAATCAAATCTGAAATTAGAATTATCAAAACTGAATCAACAAAAGCTAAATGCAAAATATATACATAAAATAATATCAACCACAAAAGATTAATAGACAGAGAAAT
Organism: Penaeus vannamei; assembly: GCF_003789085.1. NCBI lineage: Eukaryota > Metazoa > Arthropoda > Malacostraca > Decapoda > Penaeidae > Penaeus > Penaeus vannamei. Next base: position 140,094 of record NW_020870141.1, on the reverse strand, counting down.
AAAAAGAAAGAAAAACGTAATGAAAACAAAAATATAAATAAAACGAAAATTTGCAGAATACCGAAAAACGAAAGAAAGATTAATAGACATAAAGAAGAAAAAATAGAAAATCGCAACTAAAACAAAAATATAAATAAAACGAAATTTTGAAGAAAACCTAAAAAACGAAAGAAATAAAGAAAGCCAGGAACCTCAAAGTGCGGATCATAAAATCGAAGAAAATTGCCTTCTAGGTGAACTATAACAGTAGGGGGGGGGGGGGGCAGGTGAAGGTGAGGATGGGGGAGGGAAACAGGATGTTAAAAGGCGTGCATAGGAGGAGGAGGAGGAGGAGGAGGAGGAGGAAGAGGAGGAAGAGGGGGAAGAAGAAGAAGAGGAGGTGGTAGAGGAGGATAAAATTAAAATAATAATAATAATAATAATAATAATAATTTCGGGTTCTTGTGACTTCAATCAAATTATGGCCGTCTGTTGATTGCACTTCTAAACTGCCCCCTGTGTGCAAGGAATGGCCGGGGTTACCATCCACTGTCCGTGCGGGAACTGAACGCAGGTCAGCGTGACTGCTACACAACAACTCTACCACCGAGTCAGAGCGGTCATCAGCACTCTCATGCACAACTTAGAGGCCGCTTCCTGACGCCCTCGCTGTGGTTGAATACATCTTGAGAATCTTGGCGAGAAACCCGGCAATCGCACAGTAGAAGTGATGATACAAAGCACGATTATAAAGGTGTTGTTATTGGTGATGGTGAAAGAGAAGGAAAAGGAGAAGGAGACACAAGAGAGAAAAAATAAGAGACAAACAGAGAGAAAAGAGAGAATGGCGAGAGGGAGGGTACAAGAAACTTTTAAAAATACCAAAAAAAAAACGAAGATGATTTATGCTCCCCGTGAAGAGAAGGGGGACAGACCTCTCCTTACCAAAAGTTCAAAACACTACAAGGCTATCGTAACGACTCCCACCTAGCCTCCTTTAAACCATATTCTTACAACTTCCACAACCGTCACCTTGGAAACCACAACGAGCACAACAAACGAACCTCGCCCTCTGTTCAAGCCACAAATAAAACCAATCTTTGACGAACCCCTCGCCATAAAAAATAAAATAAATAAAATATAGAAATAGTGAAATATCATCAATACTGTCATTATCACTTCGCTAATCACCAAAGGACCTTCGCTTTCATTAACGACAGCGGAAATAAGAGATATAAGAATCCGCCCACACTCGCCGACAGCCATTCATTAAACGAATCAACAGTTGTCACTTTCGAGCTGCGAACATTGTACTTGGAATGGGAATGGGAATGGGAATTGGGAACTGGGAATGAGTGGGAATGAGTGGGAATGGGAACTGGAAATGAGGGTGGGAGTGGGAATGGGAACTGGGAATGAGAGTGGGAGTGGGAGTGGGAATGGGAATGGGAACTGGGATAATGTAAGGGAAGAGCAGGGAGAAAGGAAGGGAATGGACTATGTAGGGGAAGAGGGAAGTGGGAAGAGTAAGGGGGAAGAGGGGAAGATATGAGTGGTAGAAGGAGAGAGAAATGGGGAGAGGGAAAGACAGAGGAAGGAAGAGAAGTAGGGAAAGAGAAACAGAGATGAGAAAGAGAGAGACAAAGAAGATTGAAGGAAAGGGGAAGATAAGAGAAATAAAGCAAAGGGTGAGAAAGGAAAAAAAAGAGGGAAAAGAATACAAGGCAACACAAGACAAGACGAAGGGGTTGGGGTTGGGGGCGGGGGGGGGGATACCTAAGAGAAGCACAAGGGCGTCTCCACAAGAACAAGTCACCCCGCCCCCCCCCCCCTGTCGAAGGGGCGCGCCGCTCCCCCCTCCGCCACCAGCAATCACCCACGATAGGCTGAAGCTGCGACTTGCCAATTCCTTCGTTCATTTTCCTTTTCTCATTTCTTAAAGGGCGAGGAGAAAGGGTGAGGAGGGAGGGGGGAGAGAGGAGGAAGGGGAGGGAAGGGGAGGTGGGAGGGAGGAGGGAGGGGAGGGAGGGGATCTTCCTTAGCAATTATAGTAATGAAATACCACAAAAGCTTTTTAGAAAATGGCGTGTGTGTGTGCGTGTGTGTGTGTGTGTGTGTGTGTGTGTGTGTGTGTGTGTGTGTGTGTGTGTGTGTGTGTGTGTGTGTGTGTGTGTGTGTGTGTGTGTGTGTGTGTCTGTGTGCGTGTGTATGCATATGTGTGTGCGTGTGTGTACTTGTACGTATGCTTGTACGTCTACTTGTCCGCGTACGTGTGCATGTGCATGTATGCGTGCGTGTACGTTTGTGCGTACATGTACGTATACATGTACACGTGCTTGTGTACGCGTGCATGTAGGCGCCTGATGTGTGTAGGAATACATCGCGCCCCTAAGAACATGTATATTAACGCAGCGTACGCGTTTGAAGTGCCGAGTCGCGCTCTCGAAAAACCAAGATGCCAGACAGTGACGAAGGGATGAGCTTCAACCGGGCTGGAGGGAGCCGGGGGGAGAGGGGGAGGGAGCCGGGGGAGCCGGGGGAGAGGGAGGGGAGCCGGGGGGAGAGGGGGAGCCGGGGGAGGGGAGGGAGCCGGTGGAGGGAGGAGCCGGTGGGAGGGGGAGGGGGGAGGGGGAGGGAGCCGGGGGGAGAGGGGGAGGGAGGGGGAGGGGAGGGGGAGATAAGAGGCGGTAGGAGAAGGGAGGAGGAGGGGAAGGGGGGGGGGGTTAGTGGCATGCGCCGCAGCCATACAAAGTACTCGTGCGCCGCTGCAGGAAGTGACTGACAGATGAAAGACGCGATGAGCACAGGCGAGAGGAGGAGGAGGGAGGGAGAGGGAGGAGGAGGGGAGGAGGGGGAGGCGAGGGAGGAAAAGGGAGGAGGGAGGGAGAAGGGAGGGGAGGAGGAGGAGGGAGGAGGGAGGGGAGAGGGAAGGGAGAGAAGAGAAGGAAGGGGGGAGGGCGGTAAGCAGCTCAGGGGAGGCAGCGTTGATAAACTCTAATGATGTCGCCAGCAACAAAACCAACAAGAAATACAAATATTAGGCCTAATCGACAACATCAGAGCAATAACAATCAATAACAACAGAACTGCAACATCTAAAATCAATACCAACACTGGTGCTAATAACATTATTAGAAAATACCATTAAAAATATTGCTACTGTCCCACTAATAATATCACAAATCTATATATAAAATAAATTTATAATAATGATAATAATGATGACGATGAAAATAATAAAAGACAACAACAATAATAACTGCATCAACAATGTAATGGAATTAATCCTCATTTACAACAACAACAACAATAATAACGACAGAAAAAAACACTAATCCTGTCAACCACAGTAATCAAACAGTAAAGACAAACAAACGAAGACAACAGCCAAATGCCAAACAACAAACAAGGCGCAGAGAAACACACGAGCGAAGAGGAAGAGGAGGAGGAGGAGAAGAGGAAAAGGAGGAGAAAAGAACACAACTAAAGTACATAAAAAGCGAGACGGAGAGCGGAGAGGGAGACATATGCAGGCGTCTGGAGGAGCGAAGGGGGGGTGGAGAGGCGAAGAGGGGGAGAAGCGACGGGGGGGGGGTGGAGAGGCGAAGAGGGGGAAGGAGAGACGAAGAGGGGAAGGAGAGACGAAGAGGGGGGAGGAGAGGTGAAGGGGGGAAAAAGGGAGGAAGGAAGGGAGGAGGAGAAACAGAAAGAGAAGAACGAAAGGATGAGGGAGAAGTGGACAGGGAGGGATGGAAGAGAGGGGGAAGGGAGGAAAGAAGTGAGACAGGGTAAGTAGGGTGGAGAACGGCAAAAACTTATTGTAAAGGGAATTGGAAAAAAGGAGAGGGAGAAGGGGGAGGAGGAGGAGGGGGGGGGAGGGAGGAGAAAGGAAGAGTAAGGAAAGTGAATATCAGGAAGAGGAGGAGGAGATGAGGTAGGAGGAGAGGTAAGAGGGAGGAAGAGGAAGAGCAAGGAGGAGAGTAGGAGGAAGAGCAGGAGGAGGAGGAGGAGGAGGAGGAGGAGGAGGAGAGGGGGAGGGGGAGAGGAAGAGAAAGGAAAGTGAACATCATAAAAACCAACAGTCAGGAGATGACTGAAACCATCAAAGGGAAATTGCAAAAGCGAGAAATACGAAACAGATTAAAGGAACAACAGAAAAAAACAAGAAAGGAAGAGAATAGCAAGAAGAAAAAAAAAGAAAAGAAAAGAAAACGAGGTAGCGAATATCCGAAAGAAAAAAAAGGAAAAAAAAAGAACGAACATACAAAGAGGAGAGAAATAATAAAGGAAAAAAAAGGGGGAGGGGGGGAAACGGAAAATAAACAAGAAAATGTGAAGAGGAAACAGCGCGGAGCGAGAAGAACGAAAAACAAAAAAAAAAACAAGAACGAAAGAGAATAAGAGGAACGCAGTGATAAACCAGAGACGAAGAAAGAAAAACCACTAACAAACCGCCTCCCTTCACTCCCGATCCGTCTCCCGCGTAGAACACGCCAAAGGAGGAAAAAATAAGAATGTTATAATAACGGAAACATGGAGATAAAAAAGGGAGATAATAGGGAACCAAGAAAAATCACCCCCAGACACGAGGAAAATGGAGGAAAAAAAAAAAAATGAGTTACGGAGACAAGACCCATGCGTCAAGCTGCTTGAGGTGCTGGGTACGCTAATGGGGGGGAGGGGGAGGGGGAGGGGAGGGGGGAGGAGAGAGGGGAGAGGGGAGGCAAGTGGAAGGAGAGGAAGTGGGAGAGGGGAGGCAGTGGGGGTAGTGGAGGGAGGGAAGGTAAGTAACAGAGGGAGAGGGGAGAGGGGGAGTAGGAGGGGGAGGCAAGTGGGAGAGGGGAGAAGGGGAGAGGAGGGAAGGTAAGTAAGAGGGGGAGGTGGGAGAGGGAGGTAAGTAGGGGGAGGCAAGTGGGAGAGGGGAGGTAAGTAATAGAGGGGGAGGCAAGTGGGAGAGGGGGAGCAAGTGGGAGAGGAGAGGGTAAGTAATAGAGGGGGAGGCAAGTGGGGAAAGTAGGAGGGGGAGGCAAGTGGAGAGGGGAGGTAAGTAATAGAGGGGGGAGGCAAGTGGGAGAGGGGGAGGTAGGAGGGGGAGGCAAGTGGGAGAGGGGAAAGTAGAGGGGAGGCAAGGAGGAGACAGAGGAGGAGAAGGGGAGAGGAGGGAGTAAAGTGCAAAAGGGGGAGGGTAGGAGGCATGAGGAGGAGAAGCGGCAGGAGGAGGAGGAGGAGAGAGGAAAGGGAAAGA
>NW_020870141.1:119870-124870 GCF_003789085.1 Penaeus vannamei | reverse complement strand
ACAGACGACAATGGGGGGAAGCGGCAAAGATGGGGAGGTTGGGAAGGAAGGTTAGGGATGAAAACGACAAAGGAAGGAGGGCCTGGGAGATTGGGGGAAGACAGGGTAAAGAGGGGGAAATTGGGGAAGGAGGCGGGCTAAGCAAGAGGGGAAGGCAAAGAAGAGGAGATTGGGGAAGGAGATGACGACCAGGGGGGGGAGACAAGTCAGGGGAGTTGGGGAGAGAAAGAGCAGAGGGAGAAATGGGGGGAGGTAGAGATAGTAGGTAGAGAGGGAGGGGAGGAGTTAGAGGGGGGTAGCAATACACGAGGGTTGGGGTGGGGGGGTCAGGAAGAGAAGGGAAGGGGGGCGGGGGGAGGGGGACTGCCAGGAGGTAGGTGCAAGAGTGCCAAACCTTGAGACAGACCCACGAGGGCGTTCATGCAGATGCCTTCTATGCCCCTGTATCATCAATGTCTCTCGCTTCTTCTTCGCATCCTCGTTGGCACCGTCTTCGCAATCTCTCGAGGCTCTCTTGACGACGCTGTTGCCAACGCCACGGAGCAACTAACGAACGTGCGACGGTAAGATAAACCCGGAAAAATACGAAATAAATCATCAGAGAAGCGGCGACTTGCCGTAATCCGGAGCGGGAGCTAAAAACGCTCGTTATTTCGTACGGGAAGGGAAGCCGTTCTTCAAGTCTACGTGAAGTGAATGGCACTGAAGAATATCCCGGGATAAAGTTGATGTAATAACAAGGGATGACACAACCTGGCACCGGAGACGTGGCACCACCGCCCACCTTGAGCACCGGTGCCAACACTCCGACACGTCCCAGCTACAACTTCTAACATCTAGCTGAACTTCTCCTAGCAAATTAAGGTGTCGGATTCACCGCCTCCTATTATTACAATGCAGAATTTCACCCTATTTCCCAGACCCTTTGTGAGGCTGAAACCGCAACGAAATAATAGGAAGCAGAGACAGGTGAGAGAGAGAGAGAGAGAGAGAGCGAGACAGAGAGGGGGGGGGCGAGGGCGTGGGGCACCGGGGGGGGCATGGCACAGTGTGGGCGGGCGGCGAGCGGGACAGGGCACCGCCACCACTATTTTTGGTCATGTAACCTAACCCTCCCCACGGCCCGCACCTGGGGCACGCGCCGCACTCCCCCAGCACGCGCTCTCCCTCACGCACGCTACACGCTCTACTTCCCTTCCATACTGCACCGTGCATGTCCCTCCTCTCCCTCTCTCCGTGCCCCGTGCTATGCCCCATCTCTCTCTCTCTCTCTCTCTCTATGCTCTCTCTCTCTCTCTGTCCCCCGTGCTATACCCCATCTCTCTCTCTGTGCTCTATATCCTCTCTCTCTCCCGTGCTATGCCCATCTCTCTCTCTCTCTCTCTCTCTGTGCCCCGTGCTATGCCCCATCTCTCTCTCTCTCCGTGCTATGCCCCATCTCTCTCTCTCTCTCTCTTTCTCTCTGTGCCCCGTGCTATGCCCCATCTCTCTCTCTCTCTCTCTCCGTGCCTCGTGACTTGGTTCCGAAGACTATAGGCCTGTGAATTATGCCTCCCTGGTTCCTAAGGGCCTCGCGGAACTACCTCATGCCCTCTCCACCGCCAACCATAACCACCAAGCACATGAACTGAAGAATTCTACATGATCTTCAACCCAAAGAGCATCATGACAACATAGCCTAGACTGTCAGTTTTTCCCTCCTCCTAAAGAGGACAAAAACCGACGAGAAAAAAAAGACAAGAGTAATGAACGAAGTTATCATTTCTTACGACATTACCAACCTGAATAACTTATTCCAAAGCCGTGACAGGTAACTCTATTGCTTCCCGGGAAACTTACTAATACGATTTGCTTCCAAACTGCTTTAAAATAAGACTCGCTCAAAAAAGCTTCTCCGTCGAGAGTCAAAAACTCCAGACGCCCTTTTGCATTGTCAAGAAAAGAAAAATTATTCTTCAATCTCGAAGTCCGGGAAACGCCATGCTGCTCACGCCACGCACCTGCCGCCGCGGGGAGCACGCCGCCCGGGAGACAGGCGGCCGCGGGATGGACGCGCCTCGGGTCAGGTCACCTCGCTGGACATGAGTGCAGTCGAAGGGCAGATCTAAATACATTCACGTGCTTATACAATATCTACATGTATGTAAACATATATATGTATGTATAATATATGTATATATATATATATATATATATATATATATATATAAGTCTGTGTGTGTGTGTGTGGTGTGTGTGTGTGTGTGTGGTGTGTGTGTGTGTGTGTGTGTGTGTGTGTGTGTGTGTGTGACATACGTACATACATACACACACACGCACGCACGCAGAGGGAGAAGGGGAGAGAGAGAGAGAGAGAGAGAGAGAGAGAGAGAGAGGAGAGAGAGAGAGAGAGAGAGAGAGAGAGAGAGAGAGAGAGAGAGAGAGAGAGAGAGAGAGGAGAGAGAGAAGGAGAGAGAAAGCAAAAGAAAGAAAAACGGAAATAAATAAAGAAAGAAAGCTAGAAAGAGAAAGCGAAAGAAAAACCTAAAGAAAAAACAAAACAAAAAAATAAAGAAAGGCACAATGAAAGAGAACGAGTGATAAAGAAACAAAAGAGAGAATACCAACATTGTGCTATAACATCTAGCCTCCCCCCCCCGTTCAGCGTCCCCCACGTGTAGACCTAACTGTCAGGCCCAATGCAGGCTGCCGAGTGACGAGGTCCAGGGGAGAGGGAAGGGGGGGGGGAGCCTACCACCTGCCACACCTGATAGGTCTAAACTTCGAGAGGCTGCCAACTATTTTGTTAATGTTCCTTACATCATTACAAAATCTGCTTTTAATAGAAAGGCAAATCATCATTAGTTTCTGAAGACGCACGCATACATACATATGTACATAGGCCTTCCCACTCGCATAAATGTAGATAGATAGATAGATAGATAGAATAATAAACAGACAAATAGACAGCTAACCAGACATATGCACTAATAAATACAGGTAACCATATATCCGATTCTCAGACCATTATCTGCACTAACATTCACAAAGAATAAAGAATCCTCCTACAATAAAAAAAAGACTCCACACCCAATTTCTTTCTTCGTAAAAATGCATCTCCTGGACACGCGTCACGACGAACAACTCACAGCCAGAAATAATATCAACATCAACCACGGCAGCAGACTTCCGGCAAGAAGACGCGGAGAACGGAGGAGCAGAGACCCCTCCCCCCTCCCTCCGCCGCCCGCCCGCCCGCAGACAGGTGTGCCGCCATGACAGCGGAGGGAACAAGTGTTAATGGAAGAGATAAGACAGCGAAGCCACTCCGACAACAGCTGCGATAGGGGAAATAAGAAATATAGAACAGGAGTGGCAGAGGCTGCGAGGCGTGCCCCTCCCGCAGCAGAGAGCGTGCGAGCGGGAAGCAGAGGCGGGGCGTCGAGCAAGGGCAGCAGATGGAGCAGGAGCATTCAAGACAGCGGCGTGATAAGCGAAGGCAGCAGTCACCGAGAGCTTGTGTAGGGCCCGTGCCAAGGAAGGAGAGCGGAGGGCCAATGGGGGGAATGAATGAATCACTTGAGGTGGCACCAATGCCAACCCTGAGGTGCCCCTACACAGTTTGTGTGTGCGCACTCGTGTGTACGTGAGTCTATGTGCGCGTAATGTCATTTTTTAGACAACCTCAAATATTTCTTAACTGTATGAAATGAAAAATACTCTTTATAGTGCATGCAAAGTAGACGCAAGCATGCATAAAGATATATAAATAGATAAAAAATATATATATACATCTATGTACAAATACACAGAGCTACATCCATACATAAACATGAGAACGTATACATATTATACACAATATTCATAATCTATTACTTATATCACGACTGCACTTCACTGCCGACGAACATGTGCCATCTCCCGCGAGAGCTGTAACGCAATAACAGAAGCGCCCCGCTAATCCCCCGAGCAGACAGCGTGACAGTGAAGTGTGACAAACCATCACCCAAGAGTTTCACCCGTTTCATCCACATTTCATCCCCCTCTTCCCCCCCCCCGTTTAATACCCTTTTCCCCTTCCCCCCGTTTAATAGTTTACCCTTTCTCCCTCCTCTTCCCCCCCCCCCGTTCCCCTTCCCCCTCCTTTCCCCCCTTTAATACCCCTTTCCCCCCTCCTCTTCCTCCCCTTTTACCCCCCCGGCTTCCCCCTCTGCTAGCGCTCACGATGACCTCACTCCCGGGGCCGCTGGCAAACGCCGCGGCCGCCTCCTCGCCCTCGCTCCGTCCCTCTCTACTCTGACCTTCTCGCGACTGCTCTGCGCTGTGTGTTTCCTCTCTTTCCTTTCCTTTCCTCCGAAAACAATGACTAAAGCAAGTCGCCGATATTAGCATCATAATCGTCCAGACGGATCAAAATACCGATTAAAAAAAGACGAGGGAATGGAGGCAATATTGATATCAATATAAATATAAATAATAAAAATCTTCTGAATAAATATTAACACTTATTAGCATGTATAAACCCACACACTGTAATACAGCAACGAAATGGAAGACAGTGAGGACGCAGACAAAAACACACTGACAGGAGAATAAAGAAATAATTAATATAATAAGAAGAAGAAGAAGCAGAAGGAAAAGGTGAAGAAAGAGGAGAGGAGAAGAAGACGAGAGGACGAAGAAGGAGGAGGAGAAAAAGAGGAGAAGATGAAGAAAGAAGAAGACGAAGAAAAAAGGAAGAAAGAAAAATAAGCAAAGAATCAGAAGAAAAAAAGATGAAGAACCAGAAGAAGAAGGAGAATTGGAAGAAAAAAGAAGAATAATTAGAAGAAAGAGAAGAGCAACGGAGCGTGGCACAGAGGGGCAGGGAGAGCAAGCGAGAGTTGGCAGAGGCGGCGGTGGCTCACTGACCCACGGCCGGAGTTCCCCTACACAAGTGCACACATACCCACACACATACATAACACCTCGTGCCATCCCTCCCTCTTATTCTCTCATCCCTCTCTCCTTTTCTTATTATT
>NW_020870141.1:109870-114870 GCF_003789085.1 Penaeus vannamei | reverse complement strand
TGCGTCCCCACAGCAAACAGCGGCGGAAGAACGAGCCAAAGCGAACGGACGACTTTACGTAAAGACGCAGAAATTGGCATTCTTCGGACGCATAAAGCACCCCGAGAGCCTGGAGAAGGGAGAGCCAGAGGCGAAGGAGAAAAAGGCGGAGAGGCAGACGACGAGGCTGACGATCACACGATGGCGTCCGAAATGTTTTTAAGAAAGGGTACGAGAGCGCAATTATTTCGTACCGAAGTCATTCCAAAACGCATCGAAAACTTTTGTTTCGAACTTTCTGTCAAGCGAAACGAACTCCCCTCAAGTGCGATACAGGGAGATATATTTTCGAGAAGATGCAGCGATCCCGAGTCCCCACGAACCTGCCACGCGCATGAACACAGCCCAGAAGCTTACTTCAGGCCGTTACGTGACCGTGACAGAGCCCAACGTACGCTACGAATCGATGCTATGTCAGCCAAGAGAGCCCGATGCCCAGCAGAACCTCCGATTCGAGGCACCCATCGTTAGAGGCGGCGAGACTGCGCGACCTGCTGAAACAGACAGCGCGGTGAGACAGACAATGAGGTGGCACAGACAGCCACCGCCGGGACAGGGGAGGGAAGGAGGTCCCCGGGTGGTATGAGCGAGGCAGGAGGTGGGCAGCGGGCACAGTGCCAGGTGATGCCACGCGCACTTGCTACTGCCCGAGCCACACCACCTTCCCACTCAACACCTACATACCGTACACGCACGCATAAACACATACAGACACGAGGCACCAAAAATACATACATACTTAATACCAAACCGTACACACATCTCTCAATAAGTGTACGAAGAGAAATCAAAGAGAATAAATCCGCGAAGGGCAAAAAAAAAACATAAATGATAATGAGACGCAACTTAATTCTACGGAAAATAGAATCCACATTTAGCTAGACCGAGTGCGTGCTACAGACAAGCGCGTGCATGCATAATTGAAGTTAAATATGCCCTCTACACTTTCTGCAAGTCAACCATACTATCTACCTACCAAATTCACCAACAATCATTTATCACGCAAATTACCACTTAGCGTACTTATTTCCAGAGATTGCTGCGTACAATGGCATGTACTTAGATACATATGTACTTAAATACATTAGTGAAACCTGACCAAAAGTAAACAAGCAGAAATGGTAGTCATATACACACCATAAAAAATCATGCATACTTACAAATATTCATTCAGCTAACCCTTCATTCACTCATCCATTCCTTCATTCTATCTACTCATATTTCTATATTTTTCATCTATCCACTTATCTACCAGTCCCCCTTTCCGCCTATTTACAGATCCATCCATCCTACGTACTGTTAATCACCCAATCATCCACCATCTATCTAACCATATTCTTACCTACATACCTACCTATATATTTATCCATCCATCTATTTATTAATCTTCCTACCTACCTACTTACCTATCTATCCATCTATCTATTTGTCTATCTATACATCTATCTACTATACCCATCCATCCATCCATCTACTCATTCACTCACTCCCTCATCCATCCACTCATCTTCCCAGATCACATTTCTATCATTTCCATTTCCATCTCTTCTATCCCTCCCTCTCGCCGCCCACACCCGTAATCTGGATAACTGGAGTTTACTTGAAAGAAGGAATTTTGAGCGAGAGTCTAATCTGTACGAGGAAAAATTATTCGTCTTATTTCGTTTTTTCGTGAAGATTTAATCAATACAATGCAATCTATAGCCCCTGCCCCACCTCCTCATAACTACAATTACCTCTTTCTTTATTTTTTTGTTTTGTTTTTGTTTTTATCAAATGATAACCACGTATACACACGCACACATATATGTATGTATGTATGTATGTATGTATGTATGTATGTATATATATATATATATATATATATATATATATACATATATATATATATATATATATATATATTATATACATATATATATATATATATATATATATATATATATCATATATATATATATATATATGTGTGTGTGTGTGTGTGTGTGTGTGTGTGTGTGTGTGTGTGTGTGTGTGTGTGTGTGTGTGTGGTGTGTGTGTGTGTGTGTGTGTGTGTGTGTGTGTGTGTGTGTGTGTGTGTGTGTGTGTGTGCGTGGTGCGTGTGCGTGTGTGCATGTGCATGTGCGCGTGGTGCGTTTGCTTGTGCGGTGCGCCTGTAATATAGGTAATTCTTTTGGAGGTGTCAATAAACCTTATGGATTAAATCTGATAGAATTTTTTTTTTTATTCTAAGTCTAATAGATTTTTTCCGGCCTAAAGTCGTAATAGATTTTTTTTCCGGGTCGTCCGTCCATACCGAGATTTTCCTTCATTCGCTAAAAGTTCGTGGAAGATTTTTTTTTCGGTCTAAAGTCGAATAGAATTTTTTTCCGGAAAGTCGAATAGAATTTCCGGTCTAAACGAAGATTTTTTTCGGTTTAAAGTCGTGATAGATTTTTTTTTCGGTTCTAAATTCGTGATAGATTTTTTTTCCGGTCTAAAGTCGTAAATAGATTTTTTTTCCCGGTCTAAAGTCGTAATAGATTTTTTTCCGGTCTAAAGTCGTAATAGATTTTTTTTTCCGGTCTAAAGTCGTAATAGATTTTTTTCCGGTCTAAAGTCGTAATAGATTTTTTTTCCGGTCTAAAGTCGTAATAGATTTTTTTCCGGTCTAAAGTCGTAATAGATTTTTTCCGGTCTAAAGTCGTAATAGATTTTTTTTTCCGGTCTAAAGTCGTAATAGATTTTTTCCGGTCTAAAGTCGTAATAGATTTTTTTTCCGGTCTAAAGTCGTAATAGATTTTTTTTTAAAGTCGTAATAGATTTTTTTTCCGGTCTAAAGTCGTAATAGATTTTTTTTCCGGTCTAAAGTCGTAATAGATTTTTTTTTCCGGTCTAAAGTCGTAACAGATTTTTTTTCCGGTCTAAAGTCGCAAGATTTTTTTTTCGGTCTAAAGTCGTTTTTTTTCCGGTCTAAAGTCGTGATAGATTTTTTTTCCGGTCTAAAGTCGCAAATAGATTTTTTTCCGGTCTAAAAGTATAGATTTTTTTCCGGTCTAAAGTCGTATAGATTTTTTTTTCCGGTCTCCCGGTCTAAAGTCGTAAGATTTTTTTTCGGAAAATAGGTAATAGGGTCTAAAGTCGTAACAGATTTTTTTTCCGGTCTAAAGTCGTAATAGATTTTTTTTCCGGTCTAGAGTCGTATCACATGTTAAGTCGCCGGGAATACAAGTTCAGCGCCGTTATGTCAGCAGCGAACGTCGTATTACATAAAACGCTTATCTGCATTTTGAATAAACGACCTTCCTTTGAGTCTGAACAAAAATACTCGTCGTGTAGCCTCCATGGGCGTCTTCCTCGGCTTCCCACGCCCGGAGAACCTCGCCCAGCAACGCTCACTCATTCGCGGGTGAATTTCATGTAACTGTGTACAGGAATATACATACGAACAAGGCGTATTTGTACACAACCACGAACACAAATTCTCTCTCTACCTGTCTGTCTGTCTCTCTCTATCTATCTCTCTCACTCTCGTCCTCACTCTCACTCTCACTCTCACCCTCACTTTCTACGTATACACGTCTATATGCAATGTCCGTGTTTTATTTAACCAGTCTATACAGTTTTAGCCCCTGCAACAATGACCTTTGTACCACCGAATAAAAAAAAAGCAAAACCACACAATAATAACAATAATATGAAGCGTTTTTTCCCCCGCCTCGCCCTTCTCACCAAGGCTGTTTCCGACGAGGATAATCCTCCTTCGCGCAAAAAAGAGAGTTTAAATGGCGTAAAATCCTACCATTTCCCTCATCGACAAGAGCGGGAGAGAAAAGAATCACGCTAAACCAGTTACATAAACCGGGACGCGCATGGGAAGAAGCGGACAAAGGTGCAGTGTGCGTCGCCCCATTCCCTCGCAACGAATGTATTGAGAAACTCTACTGTGACACACGCGAGTGCACATTTCGAGCGCCATTTCGACCTCGCTGCACCTTTCAAAGAGGTGGTACTTTCGCTATCATATGGCTCAAATTATTCCATGTAATACGGTGCACCGGGAGCGATGTAATTCAGCAGCAAAATAGCCTGTGAACTCTAACTTACGCAACTATGTACAGACCATCGATAAAGGTACACATACGATGAACTCTCTCCCCTAAAGAAGTAAAAGAAATTAATAAAAAAACTAGTAATTCATAAAGCTATATAAATGCTACATATAAAAAAAACATCCATCTACCAAGCCGAAAAAAGGAAGAGAAAAAAGAAGGCGTTCTGCAGTCGCCTTCGGATGCAAGGCGGTAGCCCGAGCAAGCCTTGCCTCTTAACACGACATCAAACCGCCCCTGAGTGGAGGCGAGATGACGCCCTGAGTGCCGCCCTCGACTACAAACGCCCTCGAGGCCGCCTAAATAGACTCCGGAGGGACAACACAGCGCCGCCCATTAATCCCCGGCGTTTCTGCACGCCCGTTTATAAACACCTTTGCGACCAAAGGACTCAAAGTCGCCGACGCCTGACACACGGGCGAGTCCCGAGGAAGAAGGAAGGGAAGGAAGGAAGGAAGGGAGGGAAGGAAGGAGGGAGGGAGGGAGGGAAGAAGGAGGGAGGGAGGAAGGGAGGAGGGAGGGAAGAAGGGAGGAGGGAAGAGGGAAGGAGGGAAGGAAGGAGGGAGGGAGGGAGGGGAGGGTGAGACTAGGAAAAGGATGTAGGAGGAGGGGAGAAAAAGGAAGAAGAAGAAGAAAAGAAAGAGAAGGAAGGGAAAAGGATAAAGGAGGAAGAGGAGGAATGGAAGAGGGCGGGAAATGCAAATGCAAAGGGAAAGGGAGAGGGAGGGGGGACGGAGATAGACAGACAGATAAGACAAGATTGAGAGAGAGAGAGGTGACAGAGAGACGAGAGAAAGAGAACAGCAAGAATCCAAACACAGGCAAAGAAACAACAACGAGCATCCCCCCCGAGAGGCAGATCCCCAGCAT
>NW_020870141.1:97370-99870 GCF_003789085.1 Penaeus vannamei | reverse complement strand
ATATATATATATATATATATATATATATATATATATATACATTGAATAAAAAAAATATATATAACAGCAAACGCGCACAAATAGCAATCGACAATTCACAAATGTAGTTGAAAAAAATATCGCAATAGAATAAAGTTATATCTAAGATCATAAAGAACGCCGTGAACTAATATTCTCGCCACAAGATAATCACCTCTAATAACATCAAATGGATAAATAAACACCAGAAATTGATGCAATAATCCACCAAAGAGGAAGCGTCTGCGTCCCAAAACCCACACAAATATGTTATAAAATTAAATTCAACAGTCCCAAGGTAAGAAAATGACTGATCCGATAGTTGCTTTTTTTATATCGCTACACTTTTGACTCATTTTAGGCAAAAGTAGACATAAATACATACACAAATCTATTTTCATACACATGGTGTTCTTCTTGGGTGTTTTATAATGTTTAAAACACTTTGGAAGAGCAAAGAATCGTAACGACCACACACAGAGTTCCAATAAAAAACGCTAATTTCCATTTTGTTTTGCTTTGTTTTTTCGTCATTTCCGGCTACGTAATGGTATCAATATAAAAATCGTTTATAAACTATACACACTTGGAGAATAACTAATAAACTATACACACACACACGCAAACATACTGACGCCCCACCAATGCCGCGCAGATCCACAAACCTTTCTCACAGCCGTCGCTCCATATAATCCAGACACAAATCACTTCTATTTTCGCGCGACGCCAATCTCTCTAATCCAAGAACATTACCACCAAAGCACAAGAGGTCGCTGTTGTGTTCACAATCGTCACTGTTCACTTATCACAAACAAATCTGAACACTGAGACGCACTTGTTTATCGCCTGAACAAGACCGAGCACCACTTGCAGGAGAGGACACGACGCCGTCCAGTATCCTAGGTCAGCACAGGTAGACTCAGCCACTTGTCGGCCGTGACCTGTCCTCCCGCGTCGCGCTTGCAAACATCCCGTGTCGTCCCGCGTCACGCAAAATACAACCCTGTGCACGCCTGGACTGCGGGTCATGCCCCACTTTCCATGCGGGGGAGGGTTGTGTCCCTAAGGCCAGTCGAGGGCTCCCTTGTATCGGTTCCCTTTTTAGTGTCTTTCCATTTCCATATTTGGTATAAAAACAAATGGCCCAAAAGGTGAAACGGCTAAATTTTGCCCTCGTGTGCATCCGCCTCTCTGCCCGGCGTCTGACCTCGCCTGGAAAGCCTTAAACAGTGTTCCTTCCAGCAAACGGCACAGCAAATGCCACCCCAAAGCAGCGACTGCATAGATTCCAAAGTCCCCTGGCTCCGCTGTGTGCGGCTTGCGCCCCGGGATCCGT
Organism: Penaeus vannamei; assembly: GCF_003789085.1. Taxonomy (NCBI): domain Eukaryota; kingdom Metazoa; phylum Arthropoda; class Malacostraca; order Decapoda; family Penaeidae; genus Penaeus; species Penaeus vannamei. The sequence goes on along the minus strand of NW_020870141.1, from coordinate 98,516 downwards.
GACCTGACGCGAGGTCAGCTAAGCTCCTCCCTCAGACCTCGGCGGCCCCCGGCGACTCTCCCTTTCTCCCCCAGGGCCCGCGGCGGGATTTGCGATTGTGTCTCATTCTTCTCCCGTTCGCGGACGGAAAGCGAACAAAAAGGGAAGCAGCGAAGCGCGATTAACAATGTCTTCCTGCCCGAGCCGAGCGAGCTAACCTCACCCCTCCGCCAGCAGGCCATAGAGTTGAACGTTATGCCATATGCTCTCGAGTGCATGGAAAGGCACTCCTAGGATATTTCATCACGCTTGCGGAAGGGAGTTCCTAGTCCACTCGCCGGAAACTTTGCTTCAGATGATGCTATTTCGATGCCGGCTTCAGTGGCGAGCGGGAGGGAGATCGGCGACGTGCATTTCGGTTTTAGTGCGATGTTGCTGATTCCAAACCCAGCACAGGTGCAACTAACTATACTACGAACCAATTTAACGACTTTCCATTTTTCTTTCAAAGCGATTCTAATATGAACATCTAAATAGGAAGATGAATATGGACAAAAAATATCCCAAGTTCACATTTCGACCACACTCGGCGGAATATCAGTCTCGATTAAATAAATACTCCCAATATACCGGCAGCTGTTGAACGCCAATCAAAAAAAAAAAAAAAAAAAAACGAACAGCAGTGCGTAATGTACCAATATTAATATAATAACACATACTAATCTACACAAATAAATTCTGTATACTCCTCTTTCCTCCTACTTATCGGACTTTAATTTACGTACGATATGCTCGGGCGTATCTGTGCGTGTCCTGGTGCACCTTCGCCCACTTGTGTGTGTACCTGTCTGCTTACTACGAGGCGGAATTTCCTGATCACACAGCGCATGGATTATCCTCGTTCTCCTCCTCTCTCCAGGCGTTGATTCGTGGCAACATTTTTCCTTCCTCATATCTCCTTCGATTTCTTCACTTCCAAAAAAAATACCACATTTCCTTCCTCATATCTCCTTCCAAAAAAAAAAAAAAAAAAAAAAATACCATCTGACTATAGATCACTATAATAAAACTGTCTTTCTTAACTCTTCTGAAACGCGAGAATATTTAACGTACGTCGTTCCGCTGTACCTGAAGCCACAAGCCGCCATTAAGTCATACTCCAACCTT
>NW_020870141.1:72370-87370 GCF_003789085.1 Penaeus vannamei | reverse complement strand
TATGTGTATGTATATGTGTATGTATATATATATATATATATATATATATATATATATATATATATATAATATAGACACACACACACACACCACACCACACACACACACGCACACGTAATGGGGGAGCGCTTGTGAGTCAACGAAAACCGCATAAAGCGCGCGCACGCACACACACGCGCCAGTTCCCCACTTAAAACGTCTGCACCCGGAGTCAAGAACTAAATAATTCTAAAATTAGTCCTCCTTAATTCGCGAACTAACGAAAGAGCCAGAAATCACTGGAAATCGCCGGACCGCGCTCCCGCACCGGCGCTCCCGCCCCAAATGAGGACCCGCGTTTTCACACTCGCCCCAAGCCCCCCCAAGCCGCAACCCGAAGCCGGAACCGCAAACGGAGGAGTCGCACGCCGACGGAGGGACAGGGCTCTCACGCTTCGCCTCGGCCGCCGGGCGATGGGCGAGGCTGCTGCGACGGGGCTTCCGCGTGTGGCGTCGGAAGCCCAGGTCCACACACACACACACACACACACACACGAGCGCGCGCGCATATACACACATACATGCTCACGCACGCACATACACACACACGCGCGCGCACACACACACATGCACATGCACATACAGTCACTCATTTTCTGTTTCATTCTTCCTTTTTGTTCTCATTGTCATCGCTTAGCTTGAACCCCCACGAAGTAAAATCACGGTCTTCTTATTGCTCTTGCGGAATAAAAAAAAACTCAAATACTTTCCCGCTTTTGGTAAAAAAAAGTGCGATTCTAAAACCACAACAGTTAGCGTTCATACATATAATATATACCGACAAGTAATCTCTCTCTTCTCTCTTTTCCCTTCTCTATTTTTTTTCTCTCTCTCTCCCTCTTCTCTCTTTTCTTTTCCGTCCTCTATTTTCTTTTCTCTCTCTCTCTCTCTTTTCTCTCTCTCCCTTTTTCTTTAATCTTCTCTCTCTTTCCTTACTCTCCTCTTCTCCTCTCTCTCCTTTTTCTCTCTCCTCTCTCTCCTCTCCTCTCCCCCCCCCCTCTCTCTCTCTCTGACATACACTCTTCAACATCATAGTAATCAATATCCAAAATTTATTTCTATCATATATATACATACAACCCTCCTGTTCCCACCATCAACATTAATTAATTAACTAATCAATTACAAACTAAACCAATTACGTAAAAAAAAGAAAAAGAAAAGCAATCAGCGCTCCAGAGGACAGCCCGCAAAACCTCCGGCCTTCAACCTCCACCAGCGACCGTCCTGCTCTTTCCCTGACGAAGGCCTTCCCGTCAGCAACATCCAACCCTCCGCCCCTGCCCCGCCCCTCCTTCGCCAGCCTGCCACACCGCTAGACCCGCCTCACCACCACCACGCCTACACCCCTCCTCCACCACACGCCTACAACACCACCACGCCTACACCCCCTCCTCCACCCCCCACCACCACGCCTACACCCCTCTCCACCACACGCCGCCTACCACCACGCCACGCCACCACCACCGCCCACCACCACCGCCACGCCTACACCCCTCCTCCACCACCACGCCTACACCCTCCTCCACCACCACGCCCCCCCTCCTCCACCACCACGCCTACACCCCCTCTTCCACCACCACGCCTACACCCCTCCTCCACGCCTACACCCCCTCCTCCAACCACGGCCTCCGCCTCCTTCCCCTTCCACCACACCGTTACTCCTGAAGTTAAATCTACGTTGGCCATCCGTTGGGGGAAGGAAGGAGGGAGGAGGAAGGAAGGAGGAGGGAGGGGAAGGAAGGAGGGAGGGGGGGAAGGAGGAGGGGGAAAGAAGGAAGGAAGGAGGCGCAAACGCTATCGAAAAAGTCTAAAAACCTACGAAAAAAAATAAGGAATCGAAGTTTATGAGGCGAAAGTAAAAAAAAAAAAAAAAAAAAAAAAAAAAAAAAAAAAAAAATGGGAGAAGAGGACAATCTCGATACGATTTATAATGATTCTGTAATTAATAATACAAAATGCGAGAAGAGGACAATCCCGATGCGATTTATCATTATTCTGTAACGAATATTAGTCTGTAATTAATACCAGTAATTAATACTACCCCGAAACCAGGCGGTAGCTGTACGCACTACCTACTTTCCGGAAACGAGCTCATTTCCCCCCGTTTCGGACAAGAAAAATTCCCCTCCTCATCATCGACAATATTTACACGAACCTCTGCAACTGAGACAACAGATGCTAAAGATTATGTCTATACAAAAAAAATACTCTTTTGGGTGAAACAGCTGCGAGCATGGCGGCGACGCTGCGTGAACGACGATATGGGAAGACGCTATTATCGCTGCAACAAAAACTCGCGACGGTCAGCGTACGGTAGAACACGGGAGGGGAGGAGAGGAGTGGGGGGAGGAAGAGGGGTAGGGGAAGGGGGAGGAGAGAGGAAGAAAAGCTGGAGGGGAGGAAGCTAGGGGAAGGGGGAGGAAGAGGGGAAGGGGAAGGGGGGAGAGGAGGAAGAAAAGCTGGGGGAAGGAGGAAGGAAGGAGGAGAAGAGAAAGGGGGAAGAAGGGGAGGGGCGGAAGAAAGAAAAGGAAGGGGTAGGGAAAGGTGAAGAAGGCTGGCGGATAAGGAGAAAAAAAAAAAAAAGGAAAAAGGAAAAGAAGCACGCATCGCGAATAACACACAGAGGAAAAGAGAAGAGATAAAAGAAAACTCAAGAAGAGAGAAGGACGAGGAAAGCCTTCCCTTCCGAACAGACCTTCTTGTCACTCACCGCTGCCTCCCACTTTCCGGACGGCAGAACAAGCGCTAACTACCCAGTGATTACCGGACGCCTTAACTACCCGCCGCGCATTCCGGGCTCAAGAACAGCCAATAAAAGGTAACAAAGGACCCGCACAACGGTTCACGGTGACGTCACGCTTACGTCAACAAGAAAATAAAAAAAAAACCGCACGACACATATGGCGGTTATCAGGCTCCGCGCTGACGGTAGAATGTAGAGATTCTTGCGTTAGGTAAAGACAAAACAAACGATAGATATAAAAAAAAAGCGAAACCAAGGAGAGGAAGAAGAGGAATGATATACGGAAGATGACGAAAAGGAAAATTGGGAAGTGGGAGATTGGTAAGGCGCAAGGTGCGGAAAAGAAAAGAAAAGTTTAGTTTCGCGTTGATGAATATGAAGGAAAAGGAATGAAGATGGTGATGATTATAACGATAATAATATAATAACAACAATAATAATGATAATACAAACAATAAGAACAACAACGATGATAATAACCCCAATCAGAATAAAAATAAGACAATAGCAACAACGACGACGTCAACAACAACAACAGCCACAGGCCTCCAGCCATCACAGACCTCGTAGCAAAGCCTAGCCCAGCCTCCTTCCTACAGAAGAAGCCGCAGAAGGCGCTGGCGGTCACCGGTAATTGCCAAGAGCCGAAGGGGGGAAAAAAATAAGGGGGTTTTGCTCGTCTTGTCAACAGCTGGTTTACGCACGAAGGGACCAAGTCGCGCAAAATAAACAGGGAAGCCAAGTTGGCGGTGGAGGATTGGGGGGGAGGGGGAGGTACAGTGGGGGGGATTGGAGGAGTAGGGGATAAGGGTGGAGTGGAGGATTGGAGGATCAGAGGATAGGGGTGGAGTGGAGGATAAGTGTGGTGAGGATTGGAGGATAGGGGGTTGAGTGGAGGATGGGGGTGGGGGAACGGGAGAAAGGTGAAGGATTGGAATGGTGTGGATGATGGGGGGAAGGATTAGCAATTGAGATGACGCTGGAGAATTGGCGGATGGAGGGGAAAATTTCCCTCCTCTACCTCCTCCACTTTCTCCACCAGCGCCATATCAAAAGACAGGATACGGAGATACTTACAAGCATCATCACCATCGTCACTATCACCACCAACCAGCCAGGCTTCTCGATCTCCACCATCACCACTTCCTGTGATGATAATGGGAGTACTTTGCAATGTGAGAGCCGTGGGCGCAACAGTGCAACAATTAACAAATGACAATTGCAACATCAACAACAACAAAAGCGTACACCACATTCATGGGGAAGTGTATACAGCAGAACGGCCTTCAATTAAGATATTCAGCACAACAAAACCACTAACATAACCATGCAAACAACAAAGGAAAATAACAAAGAAAACAACAACAGAGGTGCGTGTTTTTGCCATCGTAAAGAAAGTTCTATCTAAAAAATAAAATACTTAAATAAATACCTAAAAACAACAACAAAAACAAAAACATAAGAAAACACATAACAATGATAAGAATAACAGCACAATAAAAGATAACAAAACCAAAAACGACAACCAAAAAAATACTAATAAAATCTTAAATAACAAGAATAAAAAAAAATTACAACGACCATAAAAACAACAAACAGCAAAAACGAAAACAAATAAATACCCCCTTCCATAAATCACCTTAAAACGCTAATAACCCACTCACTATCCGAACCAACAGCGCGGGCTTTCGGGGGAAAAAAAAACAAATTACCTTTTGTTTTACGGCCGCCTTGCATTCGAGCATTAAGCGCCCGTTATGGGAGAGACAAAGGGAAACCACAGCAGAAACACGGCTTCGAGGCGGTCGTTCATCAACGGCGAGAGAGAGGGAGAGAGAGAGAGAAAGGAAGAAAATGAAAGAAATGGAGGGATAGGAGGGAGGGAGGGAGGGAGGAAGAGGGAGGTGAGGGTGAGGAGGAAGAGAGGGAGAGGAGAGGGAGAGGGAGAGAGAGAGAGAGAAGAGAGAGAGAGAGAGAGAGAGAGAGAGAGAGAGAGAGAGAGAGAGAGAGAGAGAGAGAGAGAGAGAGAAGAGAGAGAGAGAGAGAGAGAGAAGAGGAGAGAGAGAGAGAGAGAGGAGAGAGAGAGAGAGAGAGAGAGAGAGAAGGAGAGAGAGAGAGAGAGAGAGAGAGAGAGAGAGAGAGAGAGAGAGAGAGAGAGAGAGAGCAATCGTAAATTCCCGCAAAGACACTTCTTCTAATATGGCAGAGGTACGCAATGGAATCAACAGATTTCAACATACCCATTAACACGCCCACCACAATTCAAATGAAAAAATGACTAACAACATACATAGACAAAGAGATATGTACGTATACGACGTCGCGCAACGTATACGACGTATACGTATACGACGTTCGCGCAAAATACGTATACACGTTCGCGCAAAATACGTATACGCGAAAAAAAAAAAAAAAATGTTACCAGTACATGTAACAGCGTGTACACGTGCGCGTATATATGCTCAGAGTGCACACGAGGTTTCCGACGCCTTGACACAACTGTGGTCGCGCTGCCTGACGTGTGAAAGTCTCCGGCGGCGAGTGAAGTGCTCGGCGCGGCGCCCGGAAACCTGTCAAGATCGATTTCGTGTCGGCGTTCTCGGAGTCGGCGATATTTACGATATTTGGGCCGATTTTCCCGCTTCCGAAACACTTTCTTGAGATTTTCCATCGACTTAGACGTTATTTTGAGGGATTTTTTTTTTTTTTTCTTTTATCAATGCTGGATACAAGACGCCGACGCAGATCAAGAAGAAAATGAAAGAAAGTGAAAGATTGCGTAGAAATTATTTTTTTTTTTTATAGAGAAAGGGCTAATTACACATAAAAAATAACTTTCTCGTTAAAAAAAAAATGAGCACACAATAAAAGCAGATAAAATCATAGAAATCCTACGAAGAAAATTTAAATTTCAATGAAAAAGAAAAAAAAAAACACCAAAAACAACAAAACAAACAAAGAAAAAAACGAAAAAAGAACAAGAAATAGAAAAAAAACGAAAAGAGACAAGAAAAAACACCACCCAAAATCGTCACCTGATTCCCCGCAACGAACGGCCTCTCACCGCCAATTCCCTCCAGCGGCTCGAAGTGAAATAAAGAGCGAGAGAATTCACGCCACACGTCACGACCCAAACCGCCGCGACTCACGACTTGTTGCGAAAAAGGTGTCGCGGACGCCTACGGGAGGGCGCGCGCTCCCCCACGCCCACACGGGGGTTTTGGCTCGCTTACTTATCTACTGTTTCGTTTATTAATCTACCTATTTGTTTATTCTTTTATTCATTCGTTGTATTTATTCTTTTATCTGTCTACTGATTTGTTTATGTACTTATTCATTCATTGTATTTATCATATTCTTTTATTCATTCATTCATTGTATTGATTTAAATCAATTTTTATTCTTTTATCATTCTTTTAGCTAATTTGCTTATATATTTATTCATTATATTTATCTATCCATTTATGTTTATTCTTTAATTCACTAATTGCCCTTACCCATTCATTCATTTATCTATCTAATAATCTACTAATTTACCTACCCACTTATTTGCTTTACTTATCCATCTCCATATTTGTTCATCCATCTCCGCATCCGCCTATTCACCCACCTAACCATTCGCCCATCAACACATTCACTCATTAGAGAGAGAGAGAGAGAGAGAGAGAGAGAGAGAGAGAGAGAGAGAGAGAGAGAGAGAGAGGAGAGAGAGAGAGAGAGAGAGAGAGAGAGAGAGATGGGAGAGGAGAGGAGAGGAGAGGAGAGAGAGAGAGAGAGGAGAGAGAGAGAGAGAAGGAGAGAGAGAGGAGAGGAGAGGAGAGAGAGAGAGAGAGAGCGACCCGTCGTAAATTCCCAAATTTCCTCTTCTAATATGGCAGAGGTATAGGAATGGAATTACCAAGATTAAAAGAAAAAGAAAGAGAAAGAAAAAAAGAAAGAAAGAAAAAGAGAAAAGAAAAAGAAAAAAAAAAGCCCAATCAATTAACGTAAGAAACTAACAAGAGCCCAAGCCGACGACGAATCCCCGACACACACGGGGCGTAATCTAACCGTCACGGAACCAGCGAGCGGAACCGGCGGCGGCGCGCTGGGTCGGCAACGCAAAATGATGATGATGGATAATGATAATCGCGATTGGCGAAAACGATTTACGATGATGACTGATGAGGAGAAAAAAAACAAGAACAATGGTGGGGAGAGCGGAGGGGAGGGGAGGAGGGAGAGAGAGAGAGAGAGAGAGAGAGAGAGAGAGAGAGAGAGAGAGAGAGAGAGAGAGAGAGAGAGAGAGAGAGAGAGAGAGAGAGAGAGAGGAGAGAGAGGAGAGGAGAGGGAGAGAGGGAGAGGGAGGAGAGGGAGAGGGAGAGGAAGGAGAGGGAGAGGGAGAGGAGAGAGAGAGAGAGAGAGAGAGAGAGAGAGAGAGAGAGAGAGAGAGAGAGAGAGAGAGAGAAGAGAGAAGAGAGAGGAGAGAGAGAGAGAGAGAGAGAGAGAGAGAGAGGGAAGGGGGCGGGATGGAAATGGAAAGGGAAAGAGAAGAAAGGAAAAAGAGAGAGAGAAATAGAGACCGGCAGTTCAAAATCCAGGTACACTGCTCTATCTCTCCTTCTCCTCCTCCTTTCCCTTCTCCTCCTCCTTCCCCTCTCCTCCTACTTTCCCTTCTCCTCCTCCTTTCCCCTCTCCTTCTCCTTTGCCCTCTCCTCCTTCTTCCCTTCTCCTCCTCCTTCCCCCTCTCCCCTCCTTTCCCTCTCCTTCTCCTTCCCTCTCCTTCTCCTTTGCCATCTCTCCTCTCCCCTCTTTCCTTTTCCCCTCTTCCCTCCCCTCAACCTCTCCCTCTCCCTCTCCCTCCCTTCACTCCCCCACGCCCTCCCCTCTCCCTCCCCCATCCACTCTCCCTCCCCATCCACTCCCCCTCTCCCTCTCCCACACGAAGGGCAAGCGACAAGCGACCGGAGCCGGGCCACTTGGCGGTCTCACGTGGTCGGCCAGTCAGCACACCCACGAGACTTGCTTTTTGTTTTTGTTTCATCTATGCGCCCCAGGTATCAGGCAGGTGGGGGAGGGGGAGGGGGGAGGGAGGGAGGGGAGAGGAGGGAGGAGAGAGACGAGAGAGAGAGAGAGAGAGAGAGAGAGAGGGGGGATGAAAAAGCACTACAAGAATGACCGCATCACGTTCCCTCGTTGTAAGATTAAACGAAATCGGGCGTTTATGTATTATACACACGCGTGCCTGCATATGAAAAAAATGCGTAGACGGATCCTCGTATATAGATATATCCATAGATCCCTTCTCTTCCTCTCTATCTTAATCTGTCCTCTTCCTCTCTCCTCTCCACTTCCTTATCTCTCCGCCTCCCTCGCCCTCTCCCCCTCCTTCCTCTTCTCCCTCTCCTTCGCCGTCTCCGTCTCCCTCTCTATCTTCATCTCTCTCTCCTTTCCACCTCCCTTTCCTTTCCTTGCCCTCTCCCTCTCCCTCTCCTTCCCTTAGCCACCTCTCCTTCTCCACCTCGCTTTCCTTTCCTTACCCTCTCCCTCTCCTTCCCTTAGCAACCTCTCCTTCACCATCTCCCTCCCTTGGCCACTTCTCCTTCACCCTCTCCCTCCCTTGGCCACTTCCCCTTCACCCTCTCCTCCCTTGGCCACTTCTCCTTCACCCTCTCCCTCCCTTGGCCACTTCCCCTTCACCCTCTCCTCCCTTGGCCACTTCCCCTTCACCTTCTCCCTCCCTTGGCCACTTCTCCTTCACCCTCTCCCTCTCTTCCTCTCTTCCAAGCACCTGCCAGACCGCAAGCAAGCACATGATGCCACAGCGGCCGCACATGAGAAAAGCCGCAGGTGGGAGTTGCACGTGTGAGAGGTGTACCCGACACACTTCACTGTGCACGGTATCATTGAAAGAAGGAGGGCAGGGGTGGAGGAAGGGGAGGCAAGAGGGAGGGTGGAGAGGAAGGGGGAGGGGTGGAGGGGTGGAAAAAGGAAGGGGAGGTGGATGACGTGGATGGCGAGAGGGTGGAAGGTGAAAAGGAGGAGGAGGGGGAGACGGGGAGGAGGGTGAAGAGAGAGGGAAGTAGGGCGAGGTGGGAGAAAGGGAGAGGGAGATAAAGGGCGAGCAGAAAGCAGGGAAGAGTGGAAGGTAGGTGAAGGGGAGGAGAGAGCAGCGATGAGGAGCCAGCGCCTGATGGTGAGTGATAGTCTCCCGGAGTGGAGCAATTAGTAGGATTGGTTCGACATCACAGAACCAAGGGTAGGGAGGGCCTGGAGGAGGGAGGGGGGGGGGGACGACGGGGTCCGCAGGAGAAATCGCCGCGCCGACGACGAGCCGGCGAGCGTCGCAGGGGCCTGGGAAGGGGTAGCCACGTCGTCGTTAAAGGCCGACGTTTTTACTCCAAGTCTCGAGGCGTCGGCAAAGGCAACTCGCGAGGGTAGTTCCTGCTACCGACGAGGCTAACTGTTGCTGGGATGATTAAAGGCGGCTCTTTCTTTCCAACCGGCCACTCTCCCCGGCCATGCGCTTGGGCAAGACCTCGAAACACCGTGCATGACAAACGATCGCAGTCAGGGATGTTACGCACAATTCGCGACGATCACATGATCACCATGCATTGCACTTGCTGGCAATCCACACATTATACACCTCACTTGATGCCATTCAGGACATGCCATGCGCACTTGTTGATAGTCAGGCGGCCCCATGCACAACCCCAAGCACGAGGATCCCCCAAGGCCAGCAATTGGACAGGACACGTCAACCAGAGTGCCTGTCGCAAGCGCCACGCTCACCCATCTCGTCGGTTTATCCATAACACCTTTGCCTGATTCGGTGAACCAAATACCACGCTCGCTGCTGCAGCGTTTCTCGACCTAGTACTTGAGGACTGGTTCTATAAATCTTACAGACCTGCGCCTTGGGACCTTCTATGCCGAGTGCAGGAGTTCTCTCGTACACCGCACGTACCTGAAAAGAACGGGAAAAATAATTGTAATGCTTGTTACATCATAAATCATGTGCAGTACGTGGCTCTGAACACTCATCTGTTCTTTGTATGTATGTATGTAAAGATAACAATGCGTATACACTCCATGTCTATCTATCTATCTATCTATCTACAAAGAGTGAGTGAGTGAGTGAGTGAGTGAGTGAGTGTGAGTGAGTGAGTGAGAGTGAGTGAGTGAGTGAGTGAGAGGAGAGAGAGAGAGAGAGAGAGAGAGAGAGAGAGAGAGAGAGAGAGAGAGAGAGAGAGAGAGAGAGAGGAAAGGAAAGGAAAGGAGAGAGAAAATACATTAATACATACACAAGAACACACATAAACACATATTAGCGTGCGAGTCACAGCCGCCACGATACTCACACCACCTGTAAAATCCAAAATGAATAAATGAGCACCGCTTATACAACAAATAAACAAATAAATAAACAAGCAAAAGGAGAACCTCGACCCTTTACTTAGCCGATAACAGCGCCCGCAAGCAATTTCGACCGATAACACAAGATCGGAAATAGCCAGCCACAAGTCCCTCTCAATCACAGGGGAAATTAGCCCAGTAACCTTAATAAGTAACCCGTTACCTCCTCTCACTACCCCCCCCCCCTTGAAGCTCACGACAGACTGCACAGTGGCGGTCCGAGCCTCACAAACGAAGGAAAGTGTTGCTATCATAGGCGAGGGAGGAGGAGGCGGAGGAGGAGAAAAAGATGAAGATGATGATGATGAAGAAAGGAGAGGAACGAGGAGAAGGAGGAGGAGGAGAAAAAGATGAAGATGATGATGATGAAGAAAGGAAGGAACGAGGAGGAGGAGGAGAGGAGGTGGTAGTGGTGGCAGAGGAGAATAGGTTGGCGGTGGTGGTGGAAGAGGAAGATGAGAGGAGGAGGTGAAGAAGGAGGAAGAGGAGGTAGAGGTGGAGGTGAGGAGGAAAGGGAAGGTGAAGGAGGTGGAGGGAGAACAGGGGAAGGTGAAGAAGGAGGAGGAGGAGGAGGAGGAATAGGAGGATAGGGAGGAGAGAGACGAGGAAGAAGACGACAAGGAGGAGGAAGAGGATGAAGAAGAGAAGAAGAAGAAAGAGAAAATGACGAACAAAAAGAAGAAAGAGAAAATGAACAAAAGAGAGAACAAAAGAAAGAGAAAAATGACGAACAAGAGAAAGAAAATGAACAAAAGGAAAGAAAAATGAACAAAAAGAAAGAAAAATGAACAAAAGAAGAAGAAAGAGAAAATGACAAATGAACAAAAAGAAGAAAGAGAAAATGAACAAAAGAAAAGAGAAATGACGAACAAGAAAAAGAAGATAACGGAGAAGACGAGACGACGACGACAACGACGACGACGACGACGACGGAGCAGAGGCGAAGGGCCCTCGACTTCCTTGAATCCTTGCCATCGTCTGGGGACACTTGGCCTTTGGGTGGGGAGGGGGAGGGGGGTAGAGGAAAGGGGTCGTTCTAGTGCATTCTATTGCACGGAGGAGCGGAAGGGCTTGGGGCTTGCAAAGGAGAGGAAACGTACGATTTTAACATTTCATTAATACTTTTTATTTAAAATTTATTCTTCTATTCTAGTTTTTTTCAGGCTCTTTCTTTCCCTTGTGTGTTTGTGTGCTTGCGTGTGTGTGTGTGTGTGTAAGTGTGTGCGTGCGTGTCGTGTATAAGTGCGTGCGCGCGTGTGCTCCCACCACGAACCAACCACCGAACCGCGGACAGCAAAGTCCTTCCTTACTATCCGCAAACCAAGAAAGCAAAATCTCCGCCCACAAATAAGAAAAAAAAAAAACACCTAAAGCATAAAAAAATATCCACGGAAAAGCCTCGCTGCCCCGATGCCTAAGTCGAAGCCCGCGCCAGAGGTGAAAGCGGCGAGGCGAGGTTCGAGACACGTGCGGCCGGCAGTGTGTGGGCGGGGGTCACGTGTCTCGCATCGCACGTGTTCGTGTGCTTGGTCGGGGGCAAGTGTTATGTAAATTGAAACAGACACTATGCGGCAGGTTAAGTGTACAGGTGTCCATGCCCTGACACGTAAACAATGTGCATCAGCCGGCTGGGTGATATTCACTTTTTCTTCACCGTGTTTCTTCCTTTTTGGTGTATTGAATGAAGAACTTTCTTCCTTTTCCTTTTTCTTATTCTTTATTCCCTTCGGTTTACTCTTAGGTGCATAAAATTGAAAAATTAAGGCACGCGTTCTCAAGTTACCAAGCAACTTGAGTAATGCACCAACAAAGCATGATAAAAGCCCAACACAACAGCCACCTGAAGAGCCATTTCTTTCCTCTTTACCCCGCCCGACAAACACCAACAACAGCAAACCCAAGAATCACTGGCCATTGTTGTAATACAGTCTCGGTGTGTGGTCGCGGGTATTGTGTTGCAGAGCCGGTGTTCAATCTGCAAGCACGGCGGGCAATGTTTACAAGCAATTTCTCACGTGTCAGACTATCAAACGCACCTAAATTGGGTGCTCACAGAGGGCGCGCGAGAGGTAGGGTCCCTTGGGCCACAGTAAATGAACCTTACTTGTGGCTCAGTAAATGAACTTGTAATAAATGAACTTTACTTGCGGCCTCAGTAAATAAACCTTACTTGTGGCCATAGTAAATATATATACTATAAGAATGGCCCTGTCTCTTAACGGATTTAAAACCCTATTAGCGCAGGATAACAAATATAAAAATAAAACCGTTTCGGAAGATTAAGTGAAATTCAACTACTTACAAAACCGAAAGTAAGATGTTTAAACACACACACACACACACACACACACACACACACACACACACACACACACACACACACACACACACACACACACACACACACACGCACCACGAAGGGAGAAATATCCTTTCCGGAAAATCTAAATTCTAACCGACAGGAACACGACTAAGCACACGCAAAACATATGACAGGAGATGACAGGAGATGACACCATGATGAGGACTGGATGAGTGAAGTCTGAATTTTTGGCTGAGTGACTGAATTTCTGAATAATGTGCGAAAGCCGGGAAGAGTTTGCGAGGTGTCTTTTCTTCTTCCTATTATCATTTATCATGATTATCATTACTATCATTACCATCATTATTATCAGTATTTATTTATCTATTCACATATTATTATCATCATTATTAGCTTTATCATTATCATCATAACTATTATCATTATCATTATTGTTGCTACTGCTGCTCTTCTTCTTCGTCTCCTTCTCTTCTCCTCTCATCTTCTTCATCTCCTTCTTCTCCTCTTCTCCACCTCCTCCTACCCCTCCCCCTTTCAGCTTTTTCTTTCTTTTCTTTCTTCTTTTCTACTTCTTCTTCTTCTCCTTCTCTTCTGTTCTGTTCTTCTCCTTCTCCTCTTCTTCTTCCGAGAGCTTAAAGATTCATTAAAATTTCCATATTTATAGATACTCCATCGAGATCCTGCAATCGACCGAAACATACACTCCACCGAAAAAAAACAACTTTGGGCCTCAACATAACGACCAGTTTATTAGCCCTTGTTAGTATGACGGTAATCACACGTGCCCTCGTCCCATTCACAAGCTGACAAAGCGTATCATCAGTACATTCAAAAGCATACATTTAACAGTGTTACACTACACCTCTTATCTTTTTTCCTGTTGCCAAAAAACACCTTTCAATCACAATAGACTTTACCAATATATCATTATTTACACATCCACGTCAATTGGAAGGCATTATAGACGCGGTAAAACTTATATATATATAAGTAATGTAGACGCATTATAGACTTGCGATAAAACATCATTCTTAAATAAGTAATGTAGACGCACGTTAGAAAGGGTTGTAATCACACCAAACCTGATCATTTATCTAAAACAAATCACAGGCTCCTCCCCCGCCTCGTCTTCATAACAATAGGAGCAATTTCCAAACCCCAAATGGACAATGGATTGGGTTCCTCAAAGCACACAAGAGGAAATAAACCTTTTAGAATTATAATGAAAGGCTTAAGAGATATTCGACGCCCCTCCCAACTCAAGAAATAAGTAAATAAATACATAAATACGTAAATACATAAATAAATACATAATTAAGCAAGTAAATAAACAGACATACATAACCAAGTAAATAGCCAAAAAAAACAGTAAACATAAAAAAATAAATGAATAAATAAAGATTTAAAAAACGCGCCAAAAGACGAACGAGGTGCGCAAGCAGGCGGGAGGGGGCGGAGCGTGTGAAGGCGATTGGCGGGAAATTCAAATGGCACTTCCATCGCGGATTCTGCTCAAGCTCCGTCTCAGATCCTTACATCTCAAGGACGCACGGATGATGGGGCAACTTTCGGCGTACCAAGCAACCGCGAGGAGACAGACAAATGATACGGCAAACACTACTGCTCCTGCAACTTGCAATCACAGGTACTCCACTCGCGTCCGACATTGCCATATGCGCGACGCTTCAGGAATAAGTGCGAATTTCGCTTAAAAAAGAACAGGGGGTCATTGAATGAAGGATCGCCGACCTTGAACTGCATTCTTCCTTCATTTAATGAGACGGGAAAGAGGATGGAGAAGAGGACGCGTAAAGAAGATGGAGAAGAATGGGAAGGAAGGGGAAGGGAAGTAGGAATGGAAGAGGTAAGAAGAAAGGAGGATGGAAAATGGAAAACTGGGAAGGGGAAAGGGAAGGGGAAGAGGAAGGTGGATGAGGGAAATAAGAAGAACGGGGGAAAGAGCATTAAAAAGTAGAAAGATAAAAAAATGTAAATGCCTGTGTGTGCGTGCATGCGAGCAAGGTCTACACAATTCTACAAGTCCATATAGACCTTGCGTACGAGCAAATGCGCGCGTGTGTGCGTGTATGTGTGTATATGTGTGCGTGTATGTGTATGTATGTATGGTATGTGTGGTGTGCGAGAGTGTATGTGTAATGTGTGTGCGTGTGTGCGTGTGTATGTGTATGTGTGCGTGCGTGCGTGTGCGTGCATATGTGCGTGCATGTGTGTGCGTGTGTGCGTTCGTCCCACCCCCACCCGCGGCGATGGGAAGCAGCACCGTCACCGCCAAGGAGCCCCTCACCCACGGCCGCGGCGGGACGAGGAAGGCACGGAATGAAATATAAAAGAAAAGAGAGCGATGAAAGGAGTGTTGGAGCGGAAGTGGCGATTGCGGCAACATGTGCGTCGTTTCATCCATGTGTACGTGCTTGTACACATGTACGTACCTACTGATATATAAATTCAATGTGTGTGTGTGTGTGTGTGAGGG
>NW_020870141.1:64802-67270 GCF_003789085.1 Penaeus vannamei | reverse complement strand
AGAACGGAGAGAGAGATGAGAAGGACGAGAAGGAGAGAGAGAGGGAGCGGGGAGAGGAGACGGAGAGAAGAAGAGGAGGAGATAATGAGAGGAGAAGAGTGAGAGAGAGAGAGAGATATGAGATTGAGAGAGAGAGAGAGAGGAGGAGAAGAGAGAGAGAGAGAGAGAGGGAGAGAGGTACGAGAGTAACGAGAGAGAGTGGGAGAGAAGACGAGAGAGAAGGAGGGAGGAGAAGGGGAGAGAAGGGACCGGGAGAGAAGGTGGGGGAGAGAGGAGGAGTAGAGAGAGGAGGGGATAGAGAGGGAGAGGAGAGAGTGAGGAGAGAGAAAGAGGAGAGGGAGGAGAGAGAGGAGAGAGAGGAGAGAGGGGAGGACGGACGGAGGAAAGAAGAGAGCGAGAAGAGAGGAGGAGAGGAGGGAAGGAGAAGAGGAGAGACGTGAGAGAAGAGAGCAGCGAGACCCGAGACGAAGAGGAGAGAGAAGAGAGAGGAGAGACCGAGAGAGAGGGAGAGAGATATGGAGAGAGGAGAATCTTCAATGAGTCATCGCAACCTTTTAGTTGTTGTAATTTTTGCGATTTCGTTAATCATCTGTAAACAATTATGATTAATAGCTTATTACGTTTGTTTAATTCCACCGCGAAAAAAATATTTCTTGGACTTTTTTGAGAAATACACAGAATCATAAGAAAGAAAGACGTAAAACATATTAAAGACGTTACAAAACATTTAGACAAAACCATAAATAGTAGTGTTTCAGGGCTAACATTTTCACGGTGCATCGCCCCCGCTACCCCCCACGTGACATTATTAACCCCCGGTAATCACGTCGTGACATTAGTTCAACAGGGGTGTTATAATATTCATATTACGCATTGAATACAAAGTGATCTGCTGCAGTCAACTTTGCTGAGAGAGAGAGACGGAGCGAGAGAGAGACGGACGAGGAGAGAGAGACGAGATCAGCGGAGAGATCGATGAAGAGAGAGAGAGAGAGAGATCGAGAGAGAAGAGAGAGAGAGAGAGGAGAAAGGAGAAAGAGGAGAGAGGAGAGAGAGAGAGAGAGAGAGAGACGTGAGGACGGAGAGAAGAGGACAGAGACAAGAGAGAGAGGAGGGGGAGGGAGTGGAGAAGAGGAGAGAGAGGGCGGGGGGAGTGGAAGGGAAAGGGGAAGGGGAGGGAGCGAGAGAGAGGGAGGAAAGTAGAGAGAGAGAGAGAGAGACGAGGAGAGCCGACATCAGAAGAGAACAAGGGAGATGAGGAGAGATGAGAGAGAGAGCAGAGGAGAGAGACAGAGGAGAATGGAGAGAGAGATGGAGAAGAGAGAAGAGATGGGGGGGGTTAGATGGCGAGAAGAGAGAGGGGGAGATAGAGAGGGGGAGAGGGAGGAGGGAAGGAGGGAGGGAGGGAGGGAGGGCGTAGGGGAGAGGGAGAGGAAGAGAGGGACGAGGGGAGAGGCGAGAAGAGAAGGAGAGGCGGACGAGAGGGAGGGAGGAGAGAGAGAGAGAGGAGAGACGAGAGAAGAGAAGAGAGAGGAAGAAGAGAAGAAGAGAGAGAAGAGAGAGAGAGAGGAGGAGAGGAGAGGACGACGAAGAGAGAAGACAGACGAGAGAGAAGAGAGAGACGAGCAGAGAGAGGAGAGAGAGAGGGAGAGAGAGAGAGAGAGAGAGAGAGAGAGAGAGAGAGAGAGAGAGAGATTCTGAGATCGAGAGAGAGGAGAGAAGAGAGAGACGAGAGATGAGAGAGAGAGAGAGAGAGAGAGAGAGAGAGAGAGAGAGACAGAGAGAGAGAGAGAGTTCAACGTAAACGAACCCTTTAAAGAATTAGCAAGTTGTTTTCAATCAACAAAATATATAATACCACCGACATGACACTGAATAAGATATGTTTCAGAATATACTCACACAGTCACAACATCAAGCTTTGTAAACATTCCACAGACCTTGAATGTTCGTGCATAGTAACAGTCTTATTAATAATGTAAATAAAGGTTTCCAGTCACGTAACTATCACCAATGTACTACAAAGAAATTTTAGTCGCCGTGTGTATCTTAGGGTCTATATTCCCCTTACCACTAAATACAATTTTGCCTTAGTTGATTAAGACAAATTGGTCTGTAGTAACTTCATTTTTCCAAGACATCTCTTTACTTCAATGAAAAACAACGTTTAGGTTAAAAAATAAAAAAAAAATCATAGCCATAACAAGTAAAATAAATAGAAAAATAAAAAACATTGCGGTTACACCACAGATAACGAGAAAGCTGGAGATGTGGAGACTAGTTAGCAGAGAGTAGGAGCTTGATGCTAATTCGGATAAAAGTAAATGTATGGCTATAGGGATGGATGATGATGAACAAGCGAAGACCAAACAAGGCAATTTGAACATCAAGAGAGTGTTTTAAGTATCTCTCGGCAGTGACGGATAAAGAGGTTAACCATCACTTCAATCTAACTGGAATATTTGAAT
>NW_020870141.1:49802-57302 GCF_003789085.1 Penaeus vannamei | reverse complement strand
GACATGTGAATCGACAAGAGAACGTCCATCTCCCTTTCAGCATTTGGAATTAAACAGAAAGGTGACGAGTCGTTTCTTTTCGTTTTCTTTTTAAATTCTGAATTATTCTGCGGAATTCATGAATAAAATGAACTCCGGGTGTGGATGGGGGATGGAGGTGGGGATGGGGATAAGGATAGGAATAAGGGAAAGAAAGAGAGAGAGAGAAGAGAGAGAGAGAGAGAGAGAGAGAGAGAGAGAGAGAGAGAGAGAGAGAGAGAGAGAGAGAGAGAGAGAGCGAGAGAGAGAGAAGAGAGAGAACGAAAAAAAGAAAAAAAGAAAGAACGAGAGAATGAAAGAACGAAAGAAAAGAATAAAGAAAAGAAAAAAAAGAGAAAGAAGAGAGAAGAGATCCAGGAAAAAACAACACGTACCTCCTTATAACGAAAACGTCACGGGAAATACACACACGTAAAACGACATAAAAAAAAAACCTTCATGTATTTTCGACTAAAAAAGGACATGTGAATCGACAAGAGAACGTCCATCTCCCTTTCAGCATTTGGAATTAAACAGAAAGGTGACGAGTCGTTTCTTTTCGTTTTCTTTTTAAATTCTGAATTATTCTGAGGAATTCATGAATAAAATGAACTCCGGGTGTGGATGGGGGATGGAGGTGGGGATGGGGATAAGGATAGGAATAAGGGAAAGGGTAGAGATGACAATGGGGATGAGAATAAAGATAGGGATAGGGATAGAGATAACAATAGAAAGAAAGAAGAGAGAGAGAGAGAGAGAGAGAGAGAGAGAGAGAGAGAGAGAGAGAGAGAGAGAGAGAGAGAGAGAGAGAGAGAGAGAGAGAGAGAGAGACATAGACAGACAGACAGACAGAGAAAGAGAGAGAGAAAAAAAAAAAAAGAACGAGAGAGAGAACGAAAGAAAAGAAATAGGATAAAAATAGGGATAAAGATAGAGATAACAATAGGGTAAAGGTAAGAATAGCAACAGGGATAAGGATAGGGATAGCGATAAGGATATGGATAGGAATAAGGATAAGGACAAAGAAGGGTTAGGATAAGGATAGAGATAGCAATAGGGATAAAGATAGGGAATGGGGTTATGGGTGTGGATAAGGATGGAAATGAGGATAGGGGATAATCATAGGGATAGAGATAATAATAGGGACAGGGATGAGGATAAGCACAGAGACAAGGGATAAGAATGTGGATAGAGATAGAACAGGGCAGAACAGGGAATGGATAAGGCAGAGACGGGATAAGAATGTGGATAGAGAGAACAGGAGCAGTAACAGGGAATGGGATAAAGGTGGGGATAGAGATGAAGGTAGGAATAGGGGTGAGGCGAAAGACAGGGATAGGGATAAGGATAGGCATTAGGATGAGCAGGGTGGTGAGGGCGAATATAAGAGTGAAAATGGAAAGAGAAACTGGAAAAGAAAGTGGGAAATAAGAGGGAGAGGCGAAGAATATAAGGGTTAAAATGCATTATCCCATGCTGATCGGGACAGAAATATAACAGTAGGATAAGAATGTGAATGGAAGGAGAAGGTATAAGGATATCAGAATGTGGCGACGAAGGGTAGGTATTACATAGAAGGAAAATTGGGGGGGGGGGATGGAGGTGGAAGTAGGGGGAGGGGGGAAACGACAGTGACCCCAGGGTAAAAGTGGTGGGCGTTTAATGACCTCTATGCCCCTCCCACCCCCCCCCCCCCTCCTTCCCGACTGCTTCAACATACCCCTCAGGACGCCAACCTCCCTTCCACGGAGATAAAAGGAGGGAGGAAGGAAGGGCAGGATTTCGCAAGGAAGGAAAAAACAAAAGCACAGGACAAAGCGCAACGGGGGAGCTAAAAATACTCGCGACGCTCCGCTAAAAATACAGCGACGAGGAAAAACGGCGACTAACAAGGATTACGTATTTTGAAACAGATAAAAAATGAACCCGATCTACCCGAGGGAACACCAACGAGTCTGCGGTCCGTGGATGCTTTTACGATTACCAAAGTGTTTTCCGCGTACTGCCGCCCTACGCCAACTTGTATCTTAACAGAGAAACGAAAATATTAGTTCTCCCAGCATCACTTCTTTTGTAAGTGAAGTAGATGAATACAACTTTTAGTTTTACTTATCCCTTGCAACTTTGTAATGATAATTATACAGACAATAAAGTGTGATGTTCAATGGTTCTTAATTTTGATTCTCGAAAACAGAGGAGAATCGTTTTGATCTGATTTCCCTATGTGATTATGTCACTAATTCAGTTTCAAATTACAATTCTTTAATCTTACTTGTTATTTATCATACTCGATTGTAAATACCATCATGATAATCGTTTTACTCATTTTCTTACAATTTCAAATTTCAGCGATAAACATGTATACACTTTAACTCATTCACACCAGGAAAAAAATACTGATTTGTATTCACCCTTTACTGAACAAAGTACATGTTGCAACGGCTACCCAAACTTCAAATGTCTCATCCTAAAGCTACGGTCACACTGGTGTTCTCTGTCGTGGGATCCCGAAACAGCTTCGCCAAAGCCAGGTCAGCTGACCAATCGAAAGCTGTGGCTGGCCAGACCTAAACAACTTTATAGGAACAACGAGCATTTCCCGTTTTCTGTTTGATCTTACATTTTCTCCGTTTTCTTTGTAAGACTCGCGTCACTGCGAACAGTGAGCTGAAGATATATAATAATAATAATAATGATAATAATAATAGTAATAATAATAATAATAATAATAATAATAATAATAATAAAACTCTCGTCTCTGACACATGTGCCGGACTCTGAATAGGAGAAACAAATAAGCAAATAGAAGATTAATTGCCATAAAACGTATTCGCTGCGATGATACTGATGATAAAAAAAAAATCGTTGTTTTGTTGTGTGCACGTTTCTCCATTTCCGTTGTTGTTGTTGTTTTGGATTTATTATGTTTTGTGCATTTCCGTTTTTGTTATTTTATTGTATCGTGTTTTGTGCTATTCATTAACATTAATTAATACTTCGTGTGGGTTAAAGAACACGTTTAGTATGGCATCAAATTGATCGATCTGTTTCTATATAAAAAATATAAGATTGTGTCTGAGAAAATTATATACCTTGAAAAAAAATAAAGACCGTGATATAGATATTTTCAGCATAGGCCAAAAATTCTGAATTATATATACAACAACACACACACACACACACACATACACAACACATAATTATATATATATATATAATATATATATATATATATATATATATATAACTGAATAAACTAAATCTGATATACATGAAATGAATGAAAGAACCTAAAATATCATATTTAACCTGTTAATTTATCAGACCTTATATGGCGATATTTAACCCACAACCATACACTATCAGTGAATGTGTAAATCATTAAAACAAGTGGTGCATGTGATCTTCTATTTAGTCCCAACTACCACGCAATATGACCTATTTCCATTATGACCCCCCCCCCGAGAAAAAATTCAGTAGTATTAACATTTCCGCCTGTATCAATGACAACAAAATAATTACAATCATCATCATAAACTTAAAAAATCACGTCTACAATGCCCATTACTCTCATCCACAGGAATTCAATACATACACAAAACATCCACCATTATGGTCTTACGTCTTCCACCCGTGTAATAACCTTCCACAGGATGGGCGCGGCAGCCTACCCCTCCCCCCTCTCCCCCCCTCCTCGGGGCCTGCTCTCCCCCCATACCCTAAATAACTATCTAGAACAAGGCTAGTTCTGTAGCGAGCGAAACCACCTGTAGCTTTAATAAGAAGGCGTCAATAAGCAGTTAAAATAACCGCTCGTTTTGGTTTTCTTAATCTGCGAACCTTCATATCCATTCGTAATTTAATTCAGCCATAAATGACGACGTGCCCGCGTGAAATGATGAATGTGACAGGAGAATAAAACATCCCACTCAAAATTGTTCAGGCCAGACGGGTTATTCTGCCTAAAGGGAGGGATACGAGTGCTCGAGGCGATGTTCACACGCGGGAAGAACAAGCTTTGCGTTCAATAACACATTCGTTCGGCCGCAGGACAAGTGCGCTCGCTTAATAGACTTGATTTCACTATATGGATTTCGCTCGCCCAAAATAAACTGGATTTATTATATGGATTTCGCTCGCCCTAAACTGGATTTTATTATATGGATTTCGCTCGCCCAAATAAACTATATGGATTTCGCTCGCCCAAAATAAACTGGATTTTATTATGGACTTTTATTATATGGATTTCGGCTCGCCCAAAATAAACTGGATTTTATTATATGGATTTCGCTCGCCCAAAATAAACTGGATTTTATTATATGGATTTCGCTCGCCCAAATAAACTGGATTTTATTATATGGATTTCGCTCGCCCCAAATAAACTGGATTTTATTATATGGATTTCGCTCGCCCAAAATAAACTGGATTTTATTATATGGATTTCGCTCGCCCAAAATAAACTGGATTATTATATGGATCGCAATCTTCTGGATCGCCCAAATAAACTGGATTTGATATATGGATTTCGCTCGCCCAAATAAACTGGATTTTATTATATGGATTTCGCTCGCCCAACAAACCATTTTATTATATGGATTTCGCTAAATAAACTGGATTTTATTATATGGATTTCGCTCGCCCAAATAACTGGATTTTATTTATGGATTTCGCTCGCCAAAAAAACTGGGATTTTATATTGGATTTTTCGCGGTCGCCCAAATACTGGAATTTTATTATATTTTCGCTCGCCAAATAAACTGGATTTTATTATATGGATTTTCGCTCGCCTAAACGGACCAAACTGGATTTTATATATATGGATTTCGCTCGCCCAAATAAACTGGATTTTATTATATGGATTGCTCGCAAAAAAAACTGGATTTTATTATATGGATTTCGCTCGCGCCAAAATAAACTGGATTTTTTTATTATATGGATTTCGCTCGCCCAAATAAACTGGATTTTATTATATGATTTCGCTCGCACAAATTAACTGGATTTATTATATGGATTTCGCTCCCACAATAAACTGGATTTTTATTATATGGATTCGCTCGCCAAAATAAACTGGATTATTATATTGGATTTCGCTCGCCAAAATAAACTGGAATTTTATTAAGTTGGATTTCGCTCGCCGCCAAAATAAACTGGACTTTATTATATTGGCTTTCGGCTCCCCCAAATAAAGCTGGATTTTATTATATGGAGTTTCCGCTTCGTCACAAGATAACGTGTGTTTTTTTTAATTAAATGGATTTCGCTCGCCCAAGCATAAACTGGAGTTTTATTACGTAGTGGAGTTTCGGCGTCGAAAATACAGCTGGAGTGTGTTGGATGTAAATGGATTCGCTTCGCACAAGACAGAACTGGTTTTATTTATTGAGGTGGTTTCGCTGCTGCGCCAAGATTATAACTGGATTTGTATTATATGGATTTCGCTTCCGGGCAAACAGACTGGATTTATTTTGATATTGATTTCCCGTCGGCCTAAAAGTGAACCGGTGTTTCACTATATGGATTTCGCTCGCGGTCCAAAATTAAAGGTGCTGGATTTTATTAGTATGGTTTTGCTCCAATAAATCGTGGATTTTATTATATGGCTTTCGGCTCGGCGTCCAAATAAACTGGAGTTTATTATAATGGATTTTTTCGCCGTGCGGGCGGTACGAAATAAAACGTGGATTGTTTAGTTAAATGCGATTTTCGCTCGCCAATAAACGTGGATTTTCATTTATGGATTTCGCGTCGCACAGATTATGAAACTGGATTTTATTATATGAATTTTTCGGCGGGCGTGTCGCGTGTGTTCCTGACATGTACAAAACTGGATTTGTAGAAGATGGATTTCGCTCGCAAGAAGGCACTGGGATTTTTATTATAGGTGGATTTTCCATCGCACAAAGTAAACTGGATTTTACTTATATGGATTTCGCTCGCCCAAAGAACTGGATTTGTTATTAATATGGATTGTCGCTTCGCTTCAAATAAATCTGGATGTTTTATTATATGGCATTGGCCTCGCCTAATACTATAAACTGGATTTGTATTTTATATGATTTGGCTCGCCACAAATAAACTGGATTTTATTTATATGGGGACTTTCGCTCGCTCCACACAAACTTGGATTCTTATTTATGGATTTCGCTCGCCTAAAATAAACTGGATTTATTAATGGATTTCGCTCGCACAAATAAAACTGGAATTTTTATATATGGATTTCGCTCGCCCAGAACAAACTGATTTTTATTAATATGGAGATTTCGCGTGGCCCCAATAAACTGGGGATTTTATTATATGGATTTCGCTCGCCTAAAAATAACCTGGATTTAAATATTGGATTTCGCCTGCGAGAGAGAGATGAGTTTTGTTATATGGATTTCGCTCGCCCCAGAATATACTGGATTTTATTATATGGCATTCTCGCCTCGCCGCATAGATAGAACTGGATTTATTCCATGGATTTCGCTCGCCCCAATAAACTGGATTTTATTATATGGATTTCGCTCGCCAAATAAACTGGATTTTATTATATGGATTCGCTCGCCCAAACAACTGGATTAACCATGGGAGTTTCGCTCGCTCAATACAACCGGATTTGTTATATGGATTTCGCTCGCCCAAAATAACTGGATTTTTATTATATGGATTTCGCTCGCCCAAATAAAACTTGATTTTATTATATGGATTTCGCTCGCCAACAAGATAAACTGGATTTTATTATATGGATTTTCGCTCGCGCCAAATACAACTGGATTTTATTATATGGATTTCGCTCGCCCCAATAACTGGAATTTTATTATATGGATTTCGCTCGCCCAAAAATAAACTGGATTTTATTATATGATTATCGCTCGCCCAAAAAACTGGATTTTATTATATGGATTTGCTCTGCCCAAATAGAACTGGATTTCAACTATCATGGATTTTGGTCAGATTAGTCCACTCATGGTCAATGAATAGGATATGATTGTGTATCTTAAGGGATGTAAATTCTAAGCCTTTTCACTATTATTGGGAGTCGGTGGGGCGGAGTGTTAGGTGGCGGGGACAACAAGGTTTCACAGACAACTAAAATACGTAGGCGAGATAGTTGATGTAAAGGATATGTTCTGTTCTGGTTACATTCATTTACTTGCACTAATTACGTAAAGTTTAAGGAAATGGGGTAATTTTTGTATTTTTGCCTCAATGAGTATATTATATATATATATATATTATACATAGCAATACATACATATTTATATACTATTATATATTATATTATATATATAGTATATAATTGTGTGTCGTCGCTGTGTCGTGGTTGTGTTGTGTCTATCCACACAGACCACCACAGTACACACACAGCACCACACACCACCACACACATATTGTATTATTGTATGATATATATGTTTTTATTTGTATTATATACATGTGAGTATATGATGTGTGTGGATACATACCATTTAATATTTATAATGGTTATTATATATATATATA
>NW_020870141.1:0-37827 GCF_003789085.1 Penaeus vannamei | reverse complement strand
AAATTCATCTATTCATCTATGAAGATATATATATACACACACATATATGTTTACACACACACACACACACACATATGTATATGTATATATATATATATATATATATATATATATATATATATATATACATACATATATATATATAATATATATATATATATATACATTTGATTAATCTGTCTATCTATCTATCTGTATATGAACAGATATATATATAATATATATATATATATATATATATATATATATGTATATATATATATATATATATATATATATTATATATATATATTATACTGAATATATACACACTTATATGTTTACACACACACACACACACACACGCACGCACGCACACACACACACACACACACACACACACACACACACACACACACACACACACCACACACACACACACACACACACACACACACCACACACACACACACACACACACACACATGAGCGCATGTTTTTTTGTTACTTATTTTCATCCTATTTTAAATTGTCTTCATACACTAGGTGTCATTTCAGCAAAAAATGAAAAAACAAAATCAACAAAATATATTTACGTGATAAGGTAATGAATGGAAACCTACAGGATGAAAAAGTGAAAAAACTTATTTTATAAAGTTTGATTCCCCTGGACATATTTACCATTTATAGACATTGTCAAGTGCAGAAATTAAAGTCATAATGAAATGACGGCATTTATTCCTATAAATAAATTAATGATACCAAGTGGTCTAAATATTATCCTCCCTATCCAACTTTTAAATTGAAAATCCAAATCACATTTATCGATACGGAGTAAAATAAAGATATTCATTGCAGACTTCAAATCAAAATATCTGAACCAAGTAAAATACTAAAAATCTTGAAAAATAAATTAGCCCCGCGGTCACTGTTGTTGCTTCGTCAGCTGTTCACAGACGAAAAATTTTCCTTCGGCGTTTCAGGGCTACATAAATTACCACGATGTCGACTTATAAACCGGTGACGCATGTTATTTTCGACATGGATGGACTTCTCTTAGGTAGGTTGGTTGTCGTGGTTGTATGTTGTTAAGAATATTGTTTTTTTTATTTGATAAGATGTCAGACTCGTGTTATCTGCTTTATTTCAATGTGATAACAGAAATTATTCATGATTATAGTACATGGAATATGACCAGATAGTTAGCACTAAATGACACATTTAGGAAGTGTAAATAGAATAAGAAATATGATGATGATAAAATAAACCACATGAAACATGAAACATGTAACACATGGCCCATGTTGGAAAGTTTGTACTTTTTTATGAAAACGCCATCATGGGCCTATTACCACGTTAAATTATATTTAAAGAACATAATTTGGAAGTGATATACTATATTCTTTAATAGATGCACTATTACAGATGCTATCAGCAGGCATAATCATGAAATATTGTTTAGTACACATAATCCTTTTTTTTTCTTGCAGAAGATATATTGAAGTGGGGTCTAGCGTCTTCCTGAATTCATTTATTATGAGAGAACTAGAAGCAGCATTTTGAAATCTATTTCCAACAGACTAATAGTATCTTTGGGTTGATATAACTACATATATAAGAGTACCATAAAATATTTTTTCTGGGCTGTATGCTGTACCTTATGTAGCTATTGGTTCTTGAAATTAAATGATATTTGGTGCAAGACATGGAAATTATTACCGAGAGCAACACACCCTCCAGATACTAAGTCCCAAAACCAATCATGCTAACCCAAAATCCCAACCTAACCTTTCCTACCTTCTATTTATTCACTAGACGGCACTAGACAGGCGTGCAAGCCCCCCTGTACCCCCCATTTATTAGCACTTCATTCCAACTTAAAGAAAACTGACATTAAGAACTCTGGCTGTGTGAGGGTGTTGTGGACTTAGTCTCTGAGCAGTGCTGTGGAGCAGACATTTTCGTTATTTACCAGGAAATATGAGGCCGCTGCAGCTTAAACTACGTTTTTCCTTACTCTATTTCTTACGCTCTGGAAGATGGAGGTATCCATTTATCTTTATCTCCGCATTTTGCTCTTGCTAACTCATACCCAAGACATAAACATATCAGAAGGAAAAGTTCAGCTTACAGTTATTGTGATAGATTATATCCTTCTAAGTGATTTTCAATTTATTTTTTATTTGCTTTACCATAGTGCTATATGACCTTTGATGTCTAGAACTTTTATTTGTTTAAAACATTAAACATTAAACATTTTGATCCTTATTGTCAGAAGTATTTCATGCAAAAATATCCTGTATGTTCTAAATTTTTTTGTGTTTAAATGTAATAGACCAATTTAATTACCAGTGGGGCCAGAGTTCCTGAAATCATAAATTCAAAAGAATATGCATCAAAAGAAAATTGAGCTATAATTTTAACACAATCATTGATATACTTTTTATAACTAATATATGTTCTATGTAATGTATATCAATGATGAATTTTTAAATATTTCTTTTCATACTAGTGTTTGTGTGCATTTATTATTAATATAACTCTATTTATGCCTTCCAGAGATCAGTACTGATGCAAAATACAGTTATGATACTATTTAAGGTGTCACACTGTATTACACATCAGGATGACAAACCAGGATGTTGTAAAGATACCAGATTCAGTACATCAAATCAAATAATTCAAAGTTTCATATCATATTTTCTTCATAAGCAGATAGTAGGTTTTTTACCAAGCATTGTTTACAATCTCACTTTATGCTAATGTGGTTTTAGATACAGAAGCCCTATACACCTTGGCAACTGAACGTGTGTTGAAGCCCTTTGGTAAAAAATACACATGGGAACTAAAGGTGGCTCAGATGGGACAAAAAGCTGAAGTTTGTGCTAAGGTTATAATTGACAGCCTTGGTATTAACCTTACTGTTGAGGATTACTTAAAGCAAGTGTCACAGATACATATGGAGATAATGCCGTCAGCCAAATTCTTACCAGGTACTGTTATGGAAGAGGTGAATGGGCGTGTCATGTGATTCTGTGAATTATGTCTTTGCTTAATATGTTTGTAATGGTGACCTTCCTTTTTTCAGTGTTTCGGTGAACTTTGTAGATTTCAGTTTACAATCTAACATGACTTGAAACTTTCAGAACACTGAAGGTGTTGGTTTTTTTGCTTCTTAAGGGTAAAAAATTATCTATTTTTAACATAAATTAACTGTGTTATAAGGATATTAATCCAACTTTTTAATGATTTCACTGTGAAAGAGATTTAAAATTAGCATATGTACAACAGTAAAAAAAAAAAAGATCATAAGAAACATTCCCAGCATCATCTTGTAACTCAGCATTTGCTTACCTTTTAATAATTACTTCAATTTTCCCCTGCTAAGTTTCAGTCATATATAGCCAATGCTCATAGATTGACCAAGTACACAAAATTTTATCACTGATTTATCCTGGCATATTTCTCCACAAGCCTGGAAAAGAACCTACGGTATTGTCATAGCTGTGCTAACTAGAAATCTTAAATGTCTCTTCTCATAGATACATTTTGGAATCAACTTGAATTTTTAGATAGAATTAATTATTCTGAAGATGAGCTGATACATTCAGTTAATTCAACATATCTTTTTTTTTATTCTTTACACTTGCTAATTTTTATCTTACAGCATTTATCTTAAGTAAGGTATCTGAATCCATTAAATGTATTCAAACTGTATTTTTTATGTATAAGGAATAATGAGTTAAACAAATTAAAGCTTAGTTATATTATTGAAATATTTATTGCTACATCATGAGGCACCTTACACCTCATGCACTTCCTGCATTACAACAGAGTAATATATATTTATTTATATACACATTCCCTTGTGTGGTCAAAAGACATTGAATGTTTGTAAAAGATTAAAGTTATCCCGGGTTAATGAGACATGGTGTTGAATTAGAAATAAGATCATTTGGCTTATTCTTTTATTTGAAAAAAAAAGTTTGATGTCTGTGTACGGTACATTTTGCTGTTTCCCATTCAAAATATTTTATTTTTACTGTTATTTATTTAGTTTGTTATTATAATTAATTATTATTGTTATTAATATTATATATTATTGTTATTATTAATGTTATTATTATGTTATTTTATGATTATTTATAATTACTTTATAATTATTTTATAATGATTTTATTATTATATTATTTTATTGTTATTTTATAGTTATTTTATAATGATTTTATAATGATTTTATTATTGATATTGTTATTAATATTGTTGTTATTATTATATTATTACTTACATAATAATAATATTATTATCATTATCACTATCATTATCACTATCATTATCACAATCATTATCACAATCATTATTATGATTATGATTATCATGATTATCATGATTATCATGATTATCATGATTATTATAATTATTATAATTATTATAATAATAATAATGATGATGATGATAATAATAATAATAATAATAATAATAATAATAATAATAATAATAATAATAATAATAATAATAATAATAATAATAATAATAATAATAATAATAATAATAATAATAATAATAATAATAATAATAATAATAATAATAATAATAATTTAATTATCATTATCATTATCACTACTACTACTTATAATAACAATGATGATTATTATTATCATCGTTATTATCATTATTATCATAATTATCATCATTATGATTATTATCATCGTTATTATATTTATTATTATTATTATTATTATTATTATTATTATTATTATATTATTATTATTATTATTATTATTATTATTATTATTTTATTATTATTATTATTATTATTATTATTGTTATTGTTATTGTTATTGTTATTGTTATTGTTATTGTTATTGTTATTGTTATTGTTATTATTATTATTATTGTTATTGTTATTATTATTATTGTTATTATTATTATTATTATATCATCATCATTATTATCATTACTTGAGGTAATAGGCAGAGGATTATTAGCCATAATGCAAACTGTTTTTATAACCCAAATGCCTGTGTTTTATCAAAATAAGGATTTTTGTTACTTTCTGTAACAAATTTTCATTAATTAAAGACAAACAAGAAAATGAAGAAATTTATTATACAGATTCAGTTTATTAGTTATATTGTTAGACATAATCCTTGTCGTTTTTTGGCTGTTATTTAGGGTTTAGCAAGCTAGAAAGCTCACTATTATGCTACTGGTTGCAATTTACTTGATTGTGGTTTTGTGGATTTTCAAGGTTAGCCAAAGTTCAATGTTAATGGTTAAAGCAAATGAATGTGCTCGACATCAAGTTAACGCTATTGAAGGTATTTCTTTTTGTCTTTTGATCGGAAGTTGGTTGTTTTTTTTATTTCCTCATTTTGTTATGTTATTCTTCCTGTCTCTTTTTTCTTTCTTTTATTTAGGGAGACTAATTTTCCTAGCTACTTATCATTGCATTGGGAAGGGTTTTCCATTGTCAGTACAAAAAAATATAATATTGTGTAATGTATTTTGGTAATGTAGACCACTTTTCTGTGTGCATATTAATTTTCTTGAGTAATATTGTTGTATGGGGCATTTCATTTCATTTTTCATCCAAACCTTTTCTTTTCTTAAACTGTTTTTTGTTGAACTGGATAACATCAAATACTGAATACAGTTTGTATAATCACCATTCTTCCAAACAGACACAGAGCGAATATACATGCAAGCTGCTGAAATAATTGCAGAAGAATATGGGAAGACTTTTACTTGGGAGATGCAGACCCAGATTATGGGGCTGGCAGCCACCGAAGATGCAAAGTACAATATAGAGACAAATCAGCTTCCATTGACAGTAGACGAGTATCTTGAAAAAGTGAATAGTGTGTGTAACCAACTTTTTCCCAATGCAGAAAAGTTGCCAGGTACACCAGTCTTCTTAGGAACAATGTGTGTTGTCTGTAGTACAGGCACATTTAGCTTTTCACTGTGCTTTGTATAGAACCTGCTTGCTTGCTTGGGGAATGGTTCAACAGCTGTTTGGGAAAGAAGTTACAGGCTGAATGTTACCAGATATTTATAGAAAATTTTATGGGGCCTTTAACCAGATAAAAAAATTTGACCATATTGTCTCTTTAGTGTTATGGAATGTTGAATTGGCGCATCCTGTTTACATCTGGCTTCCTTATTGAAAGGAAATAATAACTCAGATGGGCTTATACTTTTCAATAAAAAGGTTTTACATTGAAGTTAGTGATATACCAATTGATAATGTGCACGGCCTTAATTAATGAGCAAATATACTTGTGGTTAGTGTTGATTTTAAGAGCTTCTAACTTCTTCTTTTACAGATAATTGCATGTAATGTAGCTTATTGGAGTAACTGGGTGAAAGCATTTAGAAGCAAAAACACAGTAATACAAAACATTTTTTCATAGTTTTAGTTTTCAGAAGGTATTTTACAGAGGTTCTGTCAGTAAAGCCTTGCAAGGATTCTAGATTCCTTAGTCTCCTTTAAGCAGTACCCTGAGCACAGAGAGGGTAGAGGAAGTGGCAATCACAGTTTTGATGCAGTTTTGATCCATTCCCATAACAGACACTGAGAGGCTGTACACCGAGGCCACACAGGTGATTGCTTCGCAGTATGGCAAGGTGTACACTTGGGAGATTAAGGTCCAGTTGATGGGTATGAAGGGGCACATGGCTGCTCAGCATATCATTGACAGCCTCCAGCTGCCTCTGACAGTTGATGAGTACCTTGCCAAAATCGCAGAACAGTACAATAGTATCTTTCCTAATGCAAAAGCTTTGCCAGGTACAGCAAAAAGAAAACTTCATTGAAGAGAACTGTTAGTAATGCTGTCATGTGTACTGCTGTATGTACAGCTTACTTATGATTTTTGAGAACCTATGTTTATGCTTTTATGATGTCTCTGTTGTGGGTATACAGCATGAAAGGTGGTATGTGTTTTACAAAATTTTGCATGATTATTATAGATAACAGGGAATATTAACCTTTAGACTTACTGGACATTATAAATTTTGGGAAAGAATTAAGGATACAGATAAGAAAATTTTGTCACGCTCTCCATCACACTACTTGGATTATAAGCAGTCTCACTTAATGCTTTAGAATTATCTCAAAACCTCAACCTTAGTAGGTTTAGTTAGATATGTTGGAGTGTAGTAATCTCATTGCTTTTGCTCTAGTGGCCTGTTTTACTTTGCTGGTTAATAAGGGAATATCTTCAACTTCTTGACATCTGTCAGAGGAAACAAGCCTTTAGTTGGGAAGTTGTTTTTAAGTTGAGGAGCCAGTCACATCTAATGGTACCACACGAGAAAAAGTGGATTGAATGCACTCTTGTTTAACTGATATCTGTGCTTGGTTATATGTACATGCTTTTCTGTGACTCTAAATGCTATAGTGAGTCAAGCTGAATTATACTTGAGTGTAAAGTCGTGGCGAGAGACAGTGTGATTTTCAGTTCAACTAAATGGTAATTAGATGACAGGATTTTAATAGTAGGTAAGATAAAGTTTAAAGGGGTTATTATTAATCTGTTTTGACACTTGTCTTTTTGATTTTGAAAGAAACTCATAATGACCTGTAATTAGGTCATTGAGATGTGGTACCATGGGAGAAATGTTCACATTTACATCCTCTTGGATGGTGCTTTATAAATTATAGTTGAGGTAAGAGCAAAAACATGTTAAGGGTTTATATTACTTTCTTTATATTATGAACTGTCTACTTGTATCTGGAGTCTGCTTCTGTACCACTTTCTTTTTTTTCACCATCTTTTGTTTGTTTGTGCCTCTGTACCATATTTGATTATGAGCAGTATCTGATTACAATTATTTCAGACACTGAGAAGCTTTACTCAGCTTCCACTCAGGCTGTGGTTAGTCCTTATGGAAGGAATATACGTGGGAGATAAAGTGGCCTCTCATGGGCGGGTAGGCACCGAACTGGCCAAAGGAATCATAAATGCCTTAGAATTGCCATTGTCACCATCAGAATATCTTGTCAAGGTTGAGGAGGAATATAAAAAGAATTTCCCTCAAGCACAGCTTCTATCAGGTAGGCCAGGCTCTAATTAAGATCCACTAATTACTCTCGTGTAGTTCTCTTGGCACTGTTTTTGCCGTGCAATTTTCCTTGGGCTTGTGTTTTGCAGGTGTGCCATAGTGCATTATTTGAATGTGCAGAATCCTGTCTTGTAGTGGGTTAAAACATGGTTCTTTGTGGTTGTGGTAATTGTGATCATAACTTGTCTTCTATTTTTTCTTCAATGGTAACATACTAACAATGTAGAACTTTTCCTTAATTTTGGAGGTTTAGTTGAAGAAGAAACTGAATGATATAAGGTTGACATACCACAAATGTCAGGATTTGAGGCAGAAAGGACTTTCTGAAAGCTGTGGGAAAAGAAATGCATTTGAAGCATCATGCATTTTTTTATAATGATTGCATTTGATGTACTGCAACTGCTCATCAGCATGTTGTTCATTTCAGACACAGTTGGCTTGTACATTGTATGTCACAATCGAGCTCTTGCACCTTATGGACAGTCAGTAACTTGGGAGCAACTTATGTCTGAGATGGGGCACACAGGATTAGAGGTTGCACAGACCTTTTGTGCTTATTTTAAACTCCCAATTTCACCTGAAGAGTACAAAGAAAAAGTTGCCTCCCACTATTTTGATGTATTTCCTACAGTTGCATTGATGAAAGGTATTTAGGATGTGGACTGTGTTTTCTCCTTGCTCTGCTTTGGATATGCTTTTGATGTTGTTTGTATTTAGTTCTTATGTTGGGATTGTATGGTTGTATGTAGGGCATGTCATTCTTTTTTTCTCTTAGCACTAGGCAAAAGGATTCATGTAGCAATAAATTTTTCATAATTTTAGGAAAGTCATTTTCATGGATGCAGATATTATTACCGAACAGTAACCATGTATGAAAATATTTTGATGTACGAGTGTGAGTGAGATACAGTTCTTTAATTTTGATAATAAAGAATATAAACTTTGGTATTAGAATGGAGGGACTAAGGAATTATTAATAATTGTGAAAATTGCAACGTGTATTGGCATACACTATATGTATATTTTAACCCAATGTCTACGGGAAAATGATGCGTTCCCTTCGGCAATGCTTGGTTAAATGTTTCTGCATAGATGGCTCTGCCAATGCTTAGCCACAAAGGAGTCAATTAGTAGATCTTGTGTCCTCACTTTTCCTTGAAAAATCAGGAAAGCATTTGTCTTTTTTCCCTAATGCTTTCAATATTGACACTGTTATTTTTGTTATAAACCTTATAATTAATATTGTTACTGACATTACAAACATGAGTGTTAGATATTTAAAAATATTATCGAAAATCAAGGAAAAGGGTAAACAGGTGAGACTGGTAGTTTGCGTAATTGGCTCATTGGTGACTTAGTACTTGTGGAGCCATCTACATGTAAAAACAATACTAAATTCAACACACACAATGGGCAATACATGTACATACATGCCATGCCCGGCAGCTTGGGGTTAACTACTAAGGAAATTTGTTTTGTAAAAAAAAAAAAATCCTGCATGATTAACATATAGTTTTGTATCTTTTGTGGGCATGTGGTGAAAGCTAAATGTCTTTTGGTAATGATTTTGGATAGAATGGAAAATATTTCTGGCTGTGCCCATTGTATCATTTGGCATGCATGCTTTTCCTAGCTAAGCAGTTGCACGTTGGAGACTTAGAGGTGGTGATTCTTGTAGTTTTTGTCACATGCAGCATTATTGATTGTTCTCAAGTTTGATATATATTGATATAGCCATTTCATTGTAGGATGATGTTATATTTGAATATATGTATTGAATATATATAGTTGACAAATATATTTGCTCAGCAACAAAAAATATCATTAAATGCTAAGTAAATCACTTGAAATCATCTTTTCATGAAATATACTTACTCAACTGTAAGGATTCAGTGAATTCATTAACAGAATTGCTATTATATCTAGAAGAAAATGATCTGAAGTTATATTTTATTGCAACAAGAGAAGTAATTGTGCTTAGAAAATATATTTTGTAGCATGCAGTTATTGATGTAAAAATATTTAAGTTACACTGCTTTTTTCTTGCCTGAAAAAAAAATAAAAGAAAAAAAAATATAACATCAGATTTTTATATGGTCAGGTAAGGAAATAACTCAAATGTTCTGTATCTTCAGTATTCTTTTTCATGATATGCAAGGAAAAAAATATAAGAAGTCAAGTCTTGTTGAGTAATTAGATTGCAGTTGTTTGCATAACACAGCATATGATTTCATTTGTGCATTTAATGATATTCTGTGCCAGTAAACTAAATTGATATGAATATTCTACATTTACCCCTAGGTGCAGAAAAGCTTGTATATCACCTCCATAAACACAACATTCCTATTGCCATAGCATCAGGGGGAGCTCAGGATAGTTTTGAGCTCAAGACAACCAATCACAAGGAATTAATGTCCAAGTTCAGCCACGTGGTGTTGGCCTCCACGGACCCAGAAGTGAAAAATGGAAAACCAGCTCCTGATGTGTTTCTTGTATGTGCTAATAGGTTTCCTGATACACCAAAGCCTGAAAAGGTAAGTGAAGACGAATCTGTTGTATTGATATTGTATGGAGTGTATTTTAGATTTACTTTATATTTATTTTTCTCTCCTTCCAAAAAGGGGCATGTATTATTATTTTGATTGTCAAGCCTAACCTCTTGACATTGAAAAAAATCATTGAACTTCCAAAATCCTCTTATATAAAATTTGATGAATTCAGCTGCATTATTCCTAGACATGATTTTCTTTTGTGTTGTGGTTGATGGAATAAGGTAAGCTCATGATAGGATGTGAAACAAAATGCATGAATTGGAGCAGTAATATTCAGATGTTATCTATAAGTAAACATCATCACATGCCTGGTAGTGAAAGGAGTTTGTGACAGGGAAGCATATCAACACCTGATGCTGTTTATTTGTTTCCCTTTCATTATGTTATTATTTTGGCAATTAGATAATGATACTTTAATATGAAATCCCCCCCCCATCCCTTGCTGTTGTTGTCGTTGGGGGAGGCTTAGGGGACGAGACTGAGGCCCATTTACTCTTCCCTCTTTACCTTTTCATTACCACACTAATACAGCACTCTACAACCTTTGACATCTAACACATTTTGTCCTAATCATTAACTCTATTTTAACCTTTTCGCCACAATACTTTATCGTAATGCTCTATGACCTTTGATGTCTGGCACATTATATGTTCTGATTGTTAACCATTCTGGGAAACCACAAACATAGCCTTATGAACCAAAACCTCCCTTACCTGGGGTCTTTGCCCCCAAGCCTCACCCTATCACTATATTTTGAATACACCACTGACCTTAGATGTTGATGCAGCAAAAAAAATCAATACATAAATAAATAGATCAATTTGAATATGAATAATCCAAGAGCTAAATATATTACATATGAAATAATCATAATATTAACTCTAAAAATAGGAAAAGTAAATTTTAGAAAGAAGTAATATGGCATGTTAGTACCAAGTAGTCAGCTTGAAAAGATGATAAATAATTCACTGGTATTTCCATTGAAAAAGTGGAGTGTTACTCCCACCTACATCTTAATTATACCTTAAACTTACACTCCGATATTTTCCAGTGCTTAGTGTTTGAGGATGCACCTAATGGAGTAGCAGCAAGTGTGGCAGCAGGAATGCAGGTCGTAATGGTCCCAGATCCTCGCATGAAAGAGGAAATGACCAAAGGGGCTACTCAGGTCCTCAAGTCGCTAGAAGATTTCAAGCCCGAGCTCTTTGGGTTGCCACCTTATGATGCATAGGTCATTTTCACTGCAATTTGTTTTGAGACATCTCAATGATTTTGTTTTTTTTCTTTTCTATACTTTGCAGACTGTACAGTATTAAATGTATTATTTTTTTTATAATGTTTTACTGGGGTTTCATATTACAGGAATTGTAATTGTTCTTAAATTACTGAAAGGTGTATGGTTGTGATTTTTAATAAACTGTCAGCTGTATAAATGTAAAAATATGTATTTTTAACTTATAATATATGAGATAATTGAAGTAAATTGTGTAATTAGTAACTTTTGAATAATCTTCAAAAGTTGAAAATACCATTAAGGAAATGTTTGCCTGGTACTGCTGTCCATGATCTACAAATAATAAAATCTTGTACTTGCTACAAACCATTTTCACAAGTAAAAGTTTATCTCCAGTTTTGAGTTTAAATCACAATCTTATTTATGTTTTCACAAGCTTGGCAATTTTAGACAATATGAATTTTTGTGCAGATTTAACCAGAGTGTTTTTTAATATTCAAATAAGTTATTTTTCAAGGAAAATCAATAACTAACACATGGGGTGCTGGTGCCAGGGGATTGTCTATCGAAATCTTTAGCAAATGGTCAAACTATCAGGCAGATGCCCTTAGCTCACCTGTGGGCATTGCACTGTTGATTTGGCCTTCAATTTTGCCTTACCAAGTATTAACCCAATGCCCCGGGAAAATGTGTTCACTTTAGTATTATTTTTTAAATGTCTCTGTATATCGTTGGCTCTGCCAGTGCTTAGCCACAAAGCAGTCCCCTACTTTCACCTTTCCTTTGAGATTACAGGAAATGTTTTTTTTTTATTAATGTTTTCAACATTGATTGTTAATTTTATTATAACCATCATAATTATTATAGTGTTATTGACATTACTAACAGCAGTATTAAATACAGAAAATATGATAAAAAATCGAGGAAAAGGGTAATCAGGTGAGACAAGTAGTTCTTGTGATTGGCTCATTGGTGACTTAGTACATGTGAGGCCATCTATGTGTAAAAATATATTACTAAATTAAACACACACTGCCCATGGCATGTATGCACGTCACCACCATCAGCATGTGGTTAAACAAGTGCCTGTCAGGCACTGCTGGTGTGTATGGACAGGGCTCAATTTTTACTTAGCGACATGGTGAAAGAATTATACCTGCCTGTCACCTTCCTTTACTGCTAAGCTAAAAGGCCTGTTCACACGTGGGCATGATTGGTGGGCACATAACCAGGCATGAATAGAGATGTCAGACAAACTACTTTGGTAAGCAATTAGTTTCATAGTTTCCTTGCCTATGACTTCACCTTTACAGTTGCCTGCTGATGTGTCTGCGATCATACTTGCTTGTGTGGACAGGCCTTAGGAGACTGGTTAATAGTTAATGGAAACAAATGTGCTCAACATCACAGGTCATAGAGCACTATGATAAAGTAGTGTCGAAAAAAGGTAAAGAAGAGTTAACAATTAGGATAAAAATGTGTTAGATGTTATAGGTTATAGTGTTATAAGATAGTATGATAGGTAAAGAGGGTATGTTAAATGAAGTAAATTGGAGATTTTGTAAAGGAAAGGGTTAAGGGCATAGGGTGCTTGGATGAAATGGAGTGCATCATTGGCCGGGGAAGCAATAGAACATTGTTCAAGGAAAACTGGCAAAAGAACTATTATGAAAACAATCAATGGGTAATACAGGTAGAGATGTCTGTTGGAGAAGCAACTCAAGAATCCATGGAATGAGATACAGGGGTTGGTAAGTTGGTGAAATTTCAGGAAGAATGTCTGGAGGGGAGGGATCCAGAGGAGGACAACTGTTGCAACAGAAGGGATTCATGTAAGGATCCAGGTGGTAGAGGTACGGAAAATGGGGAACGAAGAGGGAATGGTACACATGTAGGAGAGGAAGATTGAGTAATGACCTGGGGGTGGGTGGTCTGGAACGGATAGAGTTGTCAGTAAAACCATCGAGGAAAGGAGTATTAGTATTAGTGGTTGGGTTCGTGGTCAAAGGAGAGGCAGGGGTCAGAAAACCAATGATATCAAAATTTAAATAAGGCAGTTGATGAAGCCTTGATGCCCCTAGCAAGGTAAAACAACATTATTGGACCATGGTGAGCCTGCAGTAAGTAGGAAAAAAAGAAGAGTCTACCCCTCAGGGTCCCCATAAGGGAAGGGGTAAGGGTTACATGATTAACCAAGGGAACACTGTGCCCATGGGCTCCTGGAGGCCATTCATGACTGACACAAAGCCAGCTTTTCATCCTTTCAGCACAGCTCTCACACCTTAGGAAGTGGAACAGAAGTGGATAAAGAGAAGGAAAAGGAAAGGGGAAGAAGAAAAGACCATGTAAAAATTAGTTGAGGCAAGGGCTGTGGCCTAATTATTTATTCATTGGGAATTTTCTACTGTGTCAACATCAAAGGTAATTAGTGGCATATACAATATATAGCAATTTGGTGAAGTATTGTGGCATAAAGGGTACAAAAACTAACAATTAGGACAAAATATGTTAGATGTCAAGTTATAGAGCGCTGTACGTTACCATGGTAGTGAAAAGGGTAAAGAGGAAATAACAGTACAAAGGCCATAAAGGACTGACAGAGCCAGTCTTTCATCCTTTCGACATGGCTCTCACACTTTAGGATGTGGATAGAAAGAGATGAAGAGGAGAAAGAAAAAGTATGGAGAAGAAAAGTCCATGCAAAATTAGTTGAGGTGAGGGCTGAGGCCCACGGTAAGGGTGATTCCCTACCTTGGGCATCAGTCCCGGTCTCCTAAGCCCCCCATAACGATGAGCATGGAATCGGGGAGGGGGGACCGAGGCCTAAGGCAGGGGTAATCTCCTACACTGGGCCTCAGTCTCCATCTCCTAAGCGGGAAGGTGAACGGTTTACACAGGTGGTTTTGCAAGTGTTTAATCACTAAGGAATAGGGTAATAATCCTATCTCATCTGTTTACCCTTTTCCTTGATTCTTGAAAACTTTGAAGTTATTAATTTATTAGTATTTTAACCCATTGGATCCAGTTGCATCATGGAAATCATGGTGTCGATAATACAGGCAGAGGATTACGTTAGTAGCCAACATCCTGGGCATGTGAACACCCATGAGTGGTGACACGACACCATGCCTTCCCTTTGCAAAGTTATTGTGTTAACTTTTTTAGCATTTTAGCCATTTTCCAGTGTCCAT
The DNA here is from genome assembly GCF_003789085.1 of Penaeus vannamei. Lineage (NCBI taxonomy): Eukaryota > Metazoa > Arthropoda > Malacostraca > Decapoda > Penaeidae > Penaeus > Penaeus vannamei. Next base: position 22,801 of record NW_020870141.1, on the reverse strand, counting down.
ATGCGTACTATGTACTAAGTACTATGTGCGTAGTCCATGTACTAAGAGTACAAGTGAGAAAAAAAAAAGTATGGAACATTTGGTTGTCTCCTCTCATTTTTAATAATTTTCAATTTTTCCGTAATACAACCTGTGCTGCCAGTCACAGCAGCCAGGAGTATGGTGCACAGTATGGAAATGGCATCATCCCTGGAACGGGAGCTCTTCCAGTCACAGCTTACACACATTACATTCTTCATTCGTTTATTAATGGAAAGAATGCTAAAGCCCCCTTCTAAGTGCCAAATGAGTCAAATCACACTGCTCGAGGTTTGTGCACTCGTGGCGAGTCTTTTCTGTCACCCTGGCCTTTGCTCATGACAGCAGGTTTGCAGCATCTGGCCCATGGCCATTTTGCCCGATGATGGCATGTTCACCGTTACCCAGCTCTCGACCCAGATTTTTCCATGATGGGACAGTAACGTCATCTGGATTGTAGGGGTTAATATAATCATAACAGTACCAGTAAAAAAAGGAAATTGGGAAATTGAGCCATACTGACCTGTGTGGTCAGTATGGCCCAATTTACTACCTGATCGCACAGTTCTACAGTGGACAGCAAAAATGGTTTGTGCCATAGGCAAAATATATCTTTTTAGAAAGGAAACTGAAATACAATAATTTAATCAACTATTTAATGGACAACAACTTTTCCAAAATATTCTTTACCACTGAAATCTCATATCAGACATTTAGACCTTGCACATGCATACTGACATTATCTGCAGGACATCAATTGTAAAACATTCTAACACCATATATGTATTCCAAGTAAGGAACTTTTCCTGAACACCTCAAGAATTATAACACCTCAAGCAATTGCCAAAGTCATCTAGAGCTACCACAATGTCTCCAGCATTGTGGCACATTCTCATAAAAAATTTCCTTAGTTTTTAACACTTATAAAACTAGGTCAATATATCATATGCTTTGTCAATTTTTCTAAAGGAAAGTAGTACTGGTAATTTTTTTGAGTTTAGGAAAAAAAGAAAAGAAAAAAAGAAACATGGTTTCATACTTAAAGCCTTGAACTCCACTCTGATTTTCATAAAATAAGCATTCATATATATATTTATAAAAATAAACCTTCCCAAAGCCCCTGTATTTCTACTTCAAATTAAATGTGCACAATCGTTTAACACAAACATGTCAGAACCCTATAATTTCTGCAAATTTTCAAAAAGCCATTACTATATAGGAAGGAGAAAATAAACATCTACATTTTGTGCAATGACATAGGATGCAAGCCAAGGTATTGGGATGGAAAAATAATTTCTCACAAAATTATGATACAATACACCACATTTTGAAAAGGATGAGAGGTGCATATTAAATCTTGGCATCCAGTTACTCACAGCATCATAACTCAATCTTGTATAGTCAACATTATTATACTGATGCCTATCTTATTTTTCCTGGGTTATGATATCATTTTCCATTTGTTTAATTATCTTGTACAGAAGTTAGTGATGATGTGCATATTCATACACCTTTTCTAAACCGCAGAAAATTCTGTTGACTAAGTAGAACAGCATTTCTAGGCTAAATATGGAATGGTTGACTAACATACTTAGACTGGCAGGCACATATTGTGCGATGTTTCTCTTAAGTGGCCTCAGGCGAGATTCAATTGACTGTTGTACAATATTCATCAGCTACTTGTAAAGTTTCACAGAAACTTTAATTGCGTAGGTTCTACACAGGAAAGAATTTGAAAAAGAATTCTCTAAGCATTTTCACAACCTCTTATTGCCGCCATCTAAGTTTTACGGGGGACTACTTTGAAAGGAAATGTAGTAAATACATCTATAAAAGATATAAATATGAAGACTTGTATTAATTACAAATCTCCTTCAATTCTGTAACCTTTAAAATAAATCCTCCATATAATATTTGTCCAAAATGCTGTTCACCCTAACTGACTAATTATAATGGGGTCGTCATAAGCACAGCATTTACTCCCTGTATTATTACCTCTGCTTAAATAAATATATTTAAGTATAATTCAACTAATTATGGGAGCACATACTATATAGGATGCAAATACTTAAATATAGATGATTTGGAGTAAGAGAGCATAGTTTAAATACAAGATGTACAAAATTATTCTGAAGCAAGAAGCATGAACTGAAGGTGGAAAAAATTTGTGAACAGTTTGTGTACAAGCAAGTATCTGAAACCTCATAAATCAGGCTTCAATTTGAATATTACTTCCATGTTTATCGACACTCGCAGATCTATTGCTCTTTTTTTTTTTTTCAATCTATTTCTTCATCCTCTTCACTTCCTCTTACGTGTCTGCTGGTCCACTTCCGGCAACTCATTGACTTCCTCCTCAGAATAGCGTTTTGCTGAAACATCATGTCCTGCTTACATTAGCAGCTTACCACAATTTACGACTAAGTAATAGTAGTTCTGACCAAATTAAGAGATTTCAATGAACTTGGATAAATATAGGATATTCTTTTAACTAAATATCAATTCAATGGAATGAAAGTACACATACTTTTACTTAAAAAATCAAGCTGTTTTAAGAAGAAAAAATAGAACTGGTGAAAACAAAAAGAACATCACATCGTCTGTATACTTACAGTCATCCTTCTTGTTCCTCTTTGACTTCCTCTCAGTGACCCTCTTGCGGGTCACCTGAGCAAGTGCCTGGCGCTCACGCATCTGTCGCAGATGGAAGTGGATGAAGTTCCACATCATCCATGCCTGGATAAGACACACTGCCACCAGAGCATTAAGTCTGATGGAAAAAAAGATTATATTAATATACTTACATGTCCAATCTGCAATATGCATAAGCTGTATTAAAACTTTGGTAAAGTATACATACCTAATATGTTCCTTTCTATTTTTTTTTATACTAACATTAACAGATTTACCTCCAATTATACAAATTCTCCAGAGCAATGCAATCTCAAAAATTAAAGCATATTAATCATTTGCTTCCTCTCAGGAATCCACAGAATGTAAACCAATTACCTAATAGGGGGAGTATTGAAATTTCCACTGCTGATGTCCAGAGTCTGGTCCTCATTGATGGCTAATCCATAGTGGAAGGTCAGGATGGCTACAATGATGCTTGCAAGACGGCACACCACAAACAGCACATTCCAGACACGGAAGCCTGAAATGATGAAAAAACTCGTTTCATAGCTTATTGGATGAAAATCTTGTTTTTTTATCTATGACTTGGAATCAACCTGTGCATTTCTATATACATGGAATGGTAGGCAAAATGACCCAAAGACCATCACTCACCTGTATTAGCAATGTTAGTCTTCTCAGCAAAGTAAAGAAGGCGGCAGGCATGGAGGACAGCTTCCTCAATGAATCTCAGGGTCAGGAGAACAAGGCCTACATGTGTGAAGCTGAAAAAGGATATTTTTTTTAACAATCTCAATTACCAGTGACATATCCCCAATCCCTTAAAAAATGGTCTTGGAGAGCAGGATGTTTATAAGAAGTTATAAATAACTAGTCAATTATTCACCTTTTTAAAGAAAAAAAAAAAAAAAAAAAAAAAAAAAAAAAAAAAAAAAAAAAAAAAAAAAAAAATGCTATACTCACTTCAGTACATAAGCAGCAGCACAAAATACCAAGTATAATGTAGCGTGCTGAATTCTGTCTGGCATGTCCTCACGTTTCGTCTGAATAAAAGAAATTTATAAAACAATCAATATTGTTTAGAGATTTGTGCCATGTATTGCAAGACTAATCCATTTATGACGCTCAAAATAAATTATAGGTTTCGACTCAACAGAAAGTTCAAAACAGGAAGAATATAAAAATTACAAACCTTCTGGAAGTAGAGTTCAGGATAACAGTGAATCCAGTAAGACATCTGGATTATAAAGAAGAACTTGAGCATGAAGGACATCTGAGCATGGCCAACCGGGTAATCTGCCCAGAGCGAGGTGATATCGGACACCAAGTTGTCCCTGTAAGCAAAAACTTTCCGTTAGAAATGTCCAAGGCTCAATGTTAATAGCTGTCTTGTCAAGAAAGATTCAGTAAGAATAAACATTTTCTATTCATCTGGCAGTGATGAAACTAACAGAACATACTTAACAAGAATGTTGATGCCCCAGGCAGCTGAAACAGCTGTGAAGATGAGCAGTTGTCCAGATTCGTTGAATTTGCTGTGCTTAGTTTTGCTGAGGTGTAATCTGCGGTTCACTTTCTGTAATCAGACACACAATATAGTACAAGGTGGTTTTCAATTTTCTGAATCTCCATTACAAATTTTGAAAGAAGAAAGAAAGAAAGAAAGAAAGAAAGAAAAACACTTACATCAAGCAGGGGGGGTTGGATAATGGCATGCATCACAATGGATATGAGGGAGTAGAAGAACACTGCTGCCAAGTCCTTGTTGCCATAGGTGTAAGTCATGGGAGTCTCGGTAGTTTCCATGTCGGTTGCATTGTGCTGGACAGCAATGAAGACAGATGCCAAGGGTGCGGTTGCCTGCAAAATAAAAAATACACTAGTAAAGTAAAATTGCTTTTTACTTTTGTCAAACTTTCTCCAAAAATTCTGATCATCATATATAATTAAAATTGTTTTTTTATAAACAAGGTCGGTGAGTCACTGGTCAAGTTTCACACCAATTTCTTTTAAACAAACAGATTGAGTGATTCTAAGAAACTTCTCTTTTATGTACTTCCATCGCAACACAAAAATAACTAAGTAATTGGACACGCAAGTGTCTCAAAGAGCCTAAAATTAAAAACTATCAGAATCTTAAAAAATCGCCATCTGATATCCTTTCCTACCTTTCGTAGACAAAACAATGCTGCTATTTCATTTTTGTGCTTTCATTGTAATAACCAAGCATGTTATTGCCCACATAACATTATATGAATGAGAATTTGTTTCTGCTTTAAATGATATGACAATACAGCAGTAATACTGTAATAATATCGAGTGTTTACAGTAACATTTTATTTAAATTGTGAAAATCGATGCATCTGACCCTAATTAATGGGCAAGAGGGCCTGAAGAATTGTGTGGCATTCTTAAAATAATGTACGCTGGTGCACAAGTTTCTCTAGGTATATTTCAAACATGCTATTGTCACGGAGAACAGAATACCAGCTATTAACAAGGAAGGAATATTACTTTCCTAAAAAAATTGTTTCGAAAGTCGGAGGCTGGATGAAACTGGAAATTTACCATTAATGATTTCTCAAATTTAGAAAGTACATTTACACATTTATTAATGGATCAGATGCAAGTCATGTTCAGACAACCAGGGTCATTGACCCCTTGAATTTTATCAGCCATATAGCAATAATCTTTTTCATTCTGTGTGACTGCCTGACTCCTACCTATTGATAGTGACACTTCACTAGCCTCGGGCTGTACGGAAGTACATAATGGTTTTCGGATAATTCCTTGTAGTACAAATGCACTCGCCAGAGTAAGTCCACCTCTATGTCAAATTTATTCAACAATTTGAGTTGCTGTGTGTGGGTATGACCAACTGCCGGCGGGGAGAGTTGATGGGGGCCTCTTTACATTGGTATGCACGGCAACAGAGCTGAAATTGGGAACACTAATGGACTTTGGTTGTGTCCAGCACTTTCTGCAACCTTTTTCCTTTATCTTTGGCATTAATGTTCATCAGATTATTTCTTGTACCAATGAAACTTTTTGTCCTCTTCAATTTGCCCTAGCTTGTGTGTCCTACCCATACAAATTACCCTGTTTTGGTATCGATACTCAATCTTTCATCCAACAATGGAAAGATTCTAATTAGTTTCTAGACTTCCATCCCCTCTTATCCCTGAACAGCTTCCTAAAATATAACCAAAGATGGCTGATGTAAGAAACTTTAGAATAAACAAAAACAGCTGCTCATGAGAAATTGGGAAATATTTGGACAATAAGCAGAATGAGGTAGTGCCTGAGTAGGGAGATAAAGCCTATATAAATTGAGAGATACAAACCAAGATAGTCTTCTATGGCATTACTCGTGCAAATGTACCACAACAGTACAATAAAATGAAATAGGGGGGGGGGGGGGTTGAATAATGACTAATATTTTGATAACTGGCAACTAATATGCATTTCTTCCTATAGGGTGTCAATATGTACACGTATGGAATTTTTATCTCATTGAATAAACAAAACAAGCTTACATCTGATAATACTCTAGATAATATTTTACATTTGATCCAAAAATACAGCATGAAAAACAAACACCTATATTGTAAATGCTCTAAATTGAGTTTAATACCACTATGAAGGCATATGTACTGCCACTGATGGGTTTAAGATATTCTACATATTACAGATGCAAAAGTTTCATTAACCTTTCTGCTATATATGCTCTAAGCTAGGGTAAATTGAAGAGGTTATAGGGGACAAAAAGTTGCAGCTGTCGATAAAAAATAATCTGCGAACATGAACAAATAAAAGAAAAAGGTCGCAGAAGTTGCCGCTCACAGCCTATATTAACCTGGTGGCCATAGGGGGTCCAGGTAGGCAAATCTATCTTGCCGTTCAAACTGAGGTAGAAAGGCTGTTTGCCTGGGGGTATTTAGGGGTGGAGCCATCTGGTCAAGCCTTCCATCATAGTCAACGAAAAGTTTTAAGCTGATTTTGGACAAAACACAGCCAATGGAATTACAAAGAAATAAATGCTTTGAAAGCCACAGCTGGTTTCTGTTTGCATTGTTTAAACTGAAAAGACTTCGTTACTATCATCTTCCGTAGCAAAGTAAAGTACGCTAACACTTCTTCTCTTTCCCATTTATCACTATTAACCAGATTATCATTTATAATTAGAATCTCCCTGTTTGAAAAGCCTCTGCAAATCTTAAAATCATTCACCAGAAATACCCAAAAGCTGGAGAGAAAAACACGAAATATGGATAGAGAAAATAAAATTACAACCTACTTAACCCCCAAAATTGGTAGAGAAACAGAACCACTCTACATAAAGCCGCCGAAGCCTTGAAATAAAGATGCCGAAATAGGGGCGAGAGACACCATCTGGGGAAGCATCCATAACAAACCCTTTTAACCGGAACTTTTTTTAAGAATAACTTTCCTCTGACGACACCCGATCTTGTTTACTCTTTGTTCTCTCTCCCTCGTTCCTAATTTATTATCTATTGCTATCTATTACTTCCCCGATCGTAATTACCTGGAACATCAAGCCCAACACAAACACCATCGCCACACATGATACAATATCTGCATGATTCTGTATGACGAATTCGTGGCTTAGGATAGGAGGGTTCTTGTTAGCTTTCCGGCCCTTGATCGCCATCGTCGTCGCCTCTTTTTCGCCTCTCAAGTCCCTTGGCGGCTCTACTTCTACTTCTACTTCCGCAGTTGTACTTCGGTCTACTTTCGAGCGGCGACTGTCAACTCCTTCGGTTCGTTTTCTGCTCGACACGACACTAGCTTTTTTCACTTTGGATCATGTACTACACTAGAATTTATTTTTACTGACTGGATGAATTTACTCCTTTCATATATTTTAAAATTCTATTATATATTTTTTGATATCTAATAGAATAATAAATTATTCGGAATGATTGAAATAAGTTTCAAAAGAACTAAAGAGTAAAAGTGGTCCAAAGTAAAATTTCCAGCCAATAACTCCCGGAAATACGTGGCCACTTGTGATTCAACTTCTATGTTTGTTTTAGAACAAAATAGCAAATGAAAATAAATTAATGCCTTTGACAAAAACCCGAAGAATATATATAGTGCAAGTCATAAACATAGATAGATTTATTATCTTAATACTTAGAAAATACTTATACAGTATTACCTCAGTATAGCTTTGAACTTGACTTTTCAGCGCCAAATTTAAGCAAGCGCAAACGCCGAAAAGGCAAACAGATTTAATAAAACCTCATTTGCTTTACTTCAGTAGACAAATATTGAGTAAATCATATGCATCTGACTAGAAAAAGCTAAAACAGACACCCTTTTATTCTACAGAAACAACACTTTGCTATGTGTAAAGAAAGCCAAATGTCAATATGTTTGATTTGATTTGGTGCAAGAAGATAACAAAAATATATAATAAGTACTCAACTTAGAGCATGAAATATGTCAATAAACACCATAAAAACATTATATTTTACTTGTCAAGAAGAATTACACGCGTAAGATGTTTTTTTTACATAGAAAAACTTTCACTAATACGTCATCAACCCTGTTCATAACTTGAAGATGAGAAAGCCGATGCTCCGACACGTGGAACTTGAAAGTGAATAAATAAATATTTTTGCTTTTGTTCATTCACTCCATTCAATCTTATATGCCTGGCAAAACATAAAAAAATAGGTCTGTTGTTTTGCACTTTATGCATATTGCAAGATTTAGTTTGTTGTTATATCATCGAATAATTAAATGAATTATTGAATATTTCCTTCACTTTCCAATTAAATACCAACTGTTATATGTTTTCTGTGACACTGTTTTCATATTCAGTATCTTCAATGTGATGCTCCATCGAATAAACTTACGTACGGTTTGTTATTTAAATTCCATATGGATATGTGACGCATGATCTGCAGCCGATAATTCAATATTTATTATATTTTTGAGCATCGACTTGATGTGTGTATAATTTAGTGCAATATCTATAGTGAAATGGTTTGCGACCACCAACTTAGAAAATAAGATATATGTGTATATGTAGATGCAATAGCACCCATGTATCTGTTCATCTATTTGTCTATCTATTTATCTATACTCATCTTGACTGTCTGTCTGTCTGTCTGTTTGTTTGTTTGTTTGTCNTCTGATCTCTTTCTCTCTCTCTTCTCGCCCATTCCCCTCCTCCCGTCGTCTCGATCCTTCGACTCGGCATCGGTCTCTTCTCTCTCTCTCTCTTCTCTCTCTCTCGTCTCCTCACGCTCTCTCTCTCGCTCTCATTCCTTCTCCCGCCTCTCTCTCTCTCCTGTCCTTTCGTCTCTGTCTCGTCTCTCCTCTCTCTCTCGTTCGATTCACCCTCGCTGCTCGGTCTCCTTCCTCTCTCTCCTCTCTCTCTCTCTCTCTCTCTCGTTCTCTCTCGTTCGTCCTCTCTTCTTCTCGTGTCTCTTTCTTCATCTCTGCTCTCTTGACTCGGCTCGCTCTCCTCGCTCTACTCCCATCCCCCTCCCCCCTTCCTCCTCCCACCGCTTCTTCCGGCCTCTCCCTCCTCTCCTCTCCTTCCTCCTCTCTCTCTCCTTACATCCCTCCCCCCCAAAAAAAACAATAATTCATCATTATCTCATGCCGACGAAAGCTGTCGCCCGAACGGAGCCGTGCATAAGCGTGGTTCTCCGGCTTCTGTTGCGTCATCTCTCGTGGTGTGATTGCGTAATTACCATTCCTTCGAGCTGATGTTGCGGGTGCGGTCGACCCACCTCGTATGCTTTGCCTCGTCCTGGGTGTGTGTTTGTTTTGTTTTGTTCGATTTTTTTTTTTTTTTTTTTTTTTTTGGGGGGGGGAGGTTGTTGTTGTTTTTTTTCCTTTCACTGTTTATTTTTTTTTTTTTTTCGATTTATTTTTGGGGTGTTTTGTTGTTGTTGTTGTTTGTTTTTTTCTGGATTTTGTCTGTCCTGGTTGTGCTTTGATTTCTGTTTTTTTTCTGTCGTGTGGGTTTGTTTGTTGTTGTTGTTGTCTTGTGCGACGATCGGTTATATGTCATAGAGTGAATATTGCCGTATTGTTGTGTGGAAGTAAGCGTGTAGTGGTGTGACTGAGCTCGGTTGGTTTCAATGATTTTTTTGTGTCTGGTTATTTGTTGAGCGTGCGAACACGCTTGGTATGTGCCCCTTTCTTCGAATTTATGTTTTGTTGTTGTTGCTTTTTCTCTTCGATTTATGTTTTGTTTTGTTTTTGCGTTTTTTTCTTTCTTTCTTCCTTTCATTCTTGTCTTTTTCTCTTCTGATTCTCACTTTTTTTCGTCTTTTTATTATCTATTGGTCTCCTCTGCTAGTGTATGTTAGACTGGGATAGGGTGACACTCCATGTGATGGATGCCTTTGATTGTGAGGCGGCTTGTCCTTATAGATATAGTTCTAGTCTATCTATCTAATACAGTCTTTATCTATCTATCTATTTTATCTAACTCTCCTCCTCTCTCTCTCTCTCCTCCCCTTCTGCCTCTCTCTCCTCTCTCTCTTTCCTCGCTCTCCTCTCTCTCTCTCTCTCTCTACTTCGTCGTCTCTCTCTCTCTCTCAAGTTCTTTCTCTCTCTCTCTCTCTCTCTCTCTCTCTTCCTCTCTCATCTTCTTCTTCTCTCTCTCTCTCCTCTCTCTCTCTGTCTCCCTCCCCATCCCTCTCTCTCTCTCTCTCCCTTCCCTCCCCTCCTCCCTCCTCCCTCTCTCTCTTCTGTCTTTCTCTGTCTCTCTCTCCTTTCTCTCTCTCTCTCTCTCTCTCTCTCTTCTCGTATCTCATGCTCTCTCATCGTCTCGTTCTCTCTCTCTTCTTCTCCTCTCTGTCTCTCTCTCCTCCCTCTCTTCTCCCTTAAGTTGAGATTCCTCCCTCTTCCCTCTCCTTCCGCTCTCGCATCTCCCCTCTCTCTCTCTGCTCTTCTCTCGCTCTCTCTCTCTCTCTCACTTCACTACAAACCGCTTACCAATCCAATCACCATCAATCATCACCAACCACCATCATTATCATCACATCTTCATCATACCCAACCACCATCATTATCATTCACCATCTTCATCATCACCTACACCATCATTAATCATCACTCATCATCATCATCACCAAGCCCCGATCATTATCATGCACTATCATCATCATCACACGCACCACATTATCGTCACCAATCACGTGCATCATCTCAGCATCACCCCATCATTGATCATTATCATCATCACCACCACTACCATCATTTTATCATCATCATCAATCATCATCATTATCATCATCATGCATCATCACCACCATCAATCACCATCACATCACATAATCATCACATCATTATCATCATCATCATCATCCCCATTCATCATCATCACCACCATCATCATCACCATGCATCATCATCATTATCATCATCATCATCATGCATCATCATGCATCTCATTATCATCATCATCATCAATCATTCACCATCATCATCAGCCAATCATCATGTACATGCACCATCATCAATTCATCATCAATCGCCACCAACCATCATTATCATCACACCATCACCATGCATCATTCACCACCATCATCACCCCATCGATCACATCATTCACAATCACCATATCATGCATCATCAGCCACCACCATGCATAAATCATGTCACCATCACATCACCATCGCACCATCATTCATCAATGCATAATCATCACCACACCATCATGCATTCATCACCACCACCATCATCATCATCATCACCGATCATCATCACCATCACCACCAACCGATCCATTATCATCAGCCATCACCATCATCATCACCAATGCACACTCACCATCATTATCAATCACATGACCATCATCGCATCACACTCACCACGCATCATTTATGCATCACCATCAATCACCATCATCATCAATCATCACCACCATCATCATCATCACAACCACCATCCATCATCAATCATGCACCCCATCATTATCTCATCACCATCACCATCATCATCACCAATCCATCAATCATCATCACCACCATCATCACCATCATCAGCCATCAACCATCACCACCACCTGCAATCCATCATCAGCATCATCAGTCATGCAAACGCACACCATCATCATCATCACCATCATGCATCACATTCACCAGCCAATCAATTATCATACACCATCACCATCAATCAATCACCATCAACAGACCACCATCATTATCATCACCATCACGCGACCACCATCATTAATCATCAAGCCATCACATCATCATCACATCACCACACCATCATTATCATCACCATGCACCACATCATCATGCATCACCACACCATCATCATCATGCATCACCAACCATCAATTAATCCTCAATCACCACCATCACATCATGATCACGCAATCATCATCATCAATCCGCACATCAATCCCCACTCACCACCTATAACATGCATCATCACCAACATCAACGCATTCATCATCATCATCACATCATCATCATTATCCATCACATACATGCATTCATGCATGCGACCATCCAGTCATCATATCTCATCACACACCATCACGCGATCATCACCACCATCATCATATAACCATCTCACCACCATCACAATCATCATCACCACATCACAATCATCATCATTCATTCATTATCATCACATCACCATCATCATCACCATCACCACCACCATCATTTATCATCCCATCATCATCATCACCACCACCATCATATATCATCACCACCACTATATTATCATCACCATCATCAGCAGCAGCACCACCATCATTATCATCACCATCATCAGATCATTCCTCATCAAACACACCATCATCATCACCACCATCACCACCATCATCACCATCATCACCATCATCATCATCATCACCACACCATCACCACCACCATCATCATCATCACCACCACCATCATCATCATCACCACCATCACCATCATCATCACCATCATCATCATCATTACCTCTCACAGTTGGAAGGACACAAAGACAGAGAGAGAGAAACGGACATGAATCAATTCCAGCGATAAATAAATAAACAGACAAAGGAGACGGAAACATGATAAAGAGATTAGATGACGTGTCCTGTGATAAACAAAACAAAGCAAAAAAAAAGAAAAAAAGCAAAAGAAAAAAGAAAGAAAAAGACAAAAACAAAGAAATAAAAAAGACAGAAAAAAAAAGAAAAAAAGCAAAGATAAAGAGAGAAAAAAGAGAAAAAAAGAAAAAAGCAAAGATAAAGAGAGAAAAAAGCAAAGATAAAAGAGAAAAAAAAATAAGATGAAGAAAAATTGTTCGTCATTGCTAATTATGAGTCATACCCCCTCTTCCGTTATTTATTCATTTATTTATTTATTTATTTTCACTACGTTATCCACACAGCGAAGAGTATCCCGACTTGGGACTTTTTGCAGAAGTAAATATTCCTTACGAGAAATACGTAAAAAAAAAATAATAATAAATAAGTAAAAATAAATAAATATTCTCCCTAAAAATAAAAAATAAAATTTAAAGTAAAAAATAAGTAAATATTCCTTACGAGAAATACGTAACAAAAAAAAAAAAAAAAAAAAAAATTGTTTCGATGACAATGCATGTTAATAGTGCTATTCTTCATAAAGGTGGAGAGGTTCAAGTTATTTTTTTCGAGGTTTTTAAACAATTGGTTTTTCTTTAGCTTTTCGGTGATTGTAGGTTTGAAAAAAAAAATTATTTGGCTTTTTGGATTGGTTTTCTTTAGCTTTTTCGGCGTTATTGTCGGTTTGAAAAAAAATGGTGATTTTTTATTTTTATTGGTTTTTCTTTAGCTTTTCGGGTTTGTGTGGGTTTGAAAAAAAAATTATTTTGATTTTTGATTGGTTTTTCTTTAGCTTTTCGGTGATTGTAGGTTTGAAAAAAAATTATTTTGATTTTTGATTGGTTTTTCTTTAGCTTTTCGGTGATTGGGTAGGTTTGGAAAAAAAAATATTTTGATTTTTGATTGGTTTTCTTTAGCTTTTTCGGGGATTTTTGGGTTTGAAAAAATTATTTTTGATTTTTTGATTGGTTTTTCTTTAGCTTTTCGGTGATTTTGGGTTTGAAAAAAAATTATTTTGATTTTTTATTGGTTTTTTCTTTAGCTTTTCGGTGATTTTGGGTTTGAAAAAAAAATTAAATTTTGATTTTTGATTGGTTTTTCTTTAGCTTTTCGGTGATTGTAGGTTTGAAAATATATTTTGATTTTTGATTGGTTTTTTCTTTAGCTTTTCGGGATTTTGGGTTTGAAAAAAAATTATTTTTTTGATTTTTGATTGGTTTTTCTTTAGCTTTTCGGTGATTGTAGGTTTGAAAAAAAAATTATTTTGATTTTTGATTGGTTTTTCTTTAGCTTTTCGGTGATTGTAGGTTTGAAAAAAAAATTATTTTGATTTTTGATTGGTTTTTCTTTAGCTTTTCGGTGATTTTGGGGTTTGAAAAAAAAAATTATTTTGATTTTTGATTGGTTTTTTCTTTAGCTTTTTCGGTGATTTTGGGGTTTGAAAAAAAAATTATTTTTGATTTTTGATTGGTTTTTCTTTAGCTTTTCGGTGATTGTAGGTTTGAAAAAAAAAAATTTTTTTGATTTTTGATTGGTTTTTCTTTAGCTTTTCGGTGATTTTAGGTTTGAAAAAAAAACATTATTTTGATTTTTGATTGTTTTTCTTTAGCTTTTCGGTGATTGTAGGTTTTGAAAAAAAAAATTATTTTGATTTTGATTGGTTTTTCTTAGTTTCGGTGATTGTAGGTTTGAAAAAAAAAAATTATTTTGATTTTTGATTGGTTTTTCTTTAGCTTTTCGGTGATTGTAGGTTTTTGAAAAAAAAAATTATTTTGATTTTTGAATTGGTTTTTCTTTAGCTTTTCGTGATTGTAGTTTGAAAAAAAAAATTATTTTGATTTTGATTGGTTTTCTTTAGCTTTTCGGTGATTGTAGTTTGAAAAAAAATTATTTTGATTTTTGATTGGTTTTTCTTTAGCTTTTCGGTGATTGTAGGTTTGAAAAAAAATTATTTTGATTTTTTGATTGGTTTTTCTTTAGCTTTTCGGTGATTGTAGGTTTGAAAAAAAAAATTATTTTTGATTTTTGATTGGTTTTTCTTTAGCTTTTCGGTGATTGTAGGTTTTGAAAAAAAAATTATTTTTGATTTTTGATTGGTTTTTTCTTTTAGCTTTTCGGTGATTGTTGAAAAAAAATTATTTTGATTTTTGATTGGTTTTTTCTTTAGCTTTTGTGATTGTAGGTTTGAAAAAAAAATTATTTTGATTTTTGATTGGTTTTTCTTTAGCTTTTCGGTGATTGTAGGTTTGAAAAAAAAATTATTTTGATTTTTGATTGGTTTTTCTTTAGCTTTTCGGTGATTGTAGGAATGAAAAAAAAATTATTTTGATTTTTGATTGGTTTTCTTTAGCTTTTCGGTGATTGTAGGTTTGAAAAAAAAATTATTTTGATTTTTGATTGGTTTTTCTTTAGCTTTTCGGGTGATTGTAGGTTTGAAAAAAAAAATTATTTTGATTTTTGATTGTTTTTCTTTAGCTTTTCGGTGATTGTAGGTTTAAAAAAAAATTATTTTGATTTTTGATTGGTTTTTCTTTAGCTTTTTCGGTGATTGTAGGAATGAAAAAAAAATTATTTTGATTTTTGATTGGTTTTTCTTTAGCTTTTCGGTGATTGTAGGTTTGAAAAAAAAAATTTATTTTGATTTTTGATTGGTTTTTCTTTAGCTTTTCGGTGATTGTAGGAATGAAAAAAAATATTTTGATTTTTGATTGTTTTTTCTTTAGCTTTTCGGTGATTGTAGGTTTGAAAAAAAAATTATTTTGATTTTTGATTGGTTTTTCTTTAGCTTTTCGGTGATTGTAGGAATGAAAAAAAAATATTTTTGATTTTTGATTGTTTTTTCTTTAGCTTTTCGGTGATTGTAGGTTTGAAAAAAAAATTATTTTGATTTTTGATTGGTTTTTCTTTAGCTTTTCGGTGATTGTAGGTTTGAAAAAAAAATTATTTTGATTTTTGATTGTTTTTCTTTAGCTTTCGGTGATTGTAGGAATGAAAAAAAAATTATTTTGATTTTGATTGGTTTTTCTTTAGCTTTTTCGGTGATTGTAGGTTTGAAAAAAAAATTATTTTGATTTTTGATTGTTTTTTTTAGCTTTTCGGTGATTGTAGGAATGAAAAAAAATATTTTGATTTTTTGATTGTTTTTTCTTTAGCTTTTTCGGTGATTGTAGGGTTTGAAAAAAAAAAATTATTTTTGATTTTTGATTGGTTTTTTCTTTAGCTTTTCGGTGATTGTAGGTTTGAAAAAAAAATTATTTTGATTTTTGATTGGTTTTTCTTTAGCTTTCGGTGATTGTAGGAATGAAAAAAAAATATTTTGATTTTTGATTGTTTTTTCTTTAGCTTTTCGGTGATTTTGGGTTTGAAAAAAAAAAATTATTTTGATTTTGATTGGTTTTCTTTAGCTTTTCGGTGATTGTAGGTTTGAAAAAAAAATTTTTTGATTTTTGATTGGTTTTTCTTTAGCTTTTCGGTGATTGTAGGAATGAAAAAAAAATTATTTTGATTTTTTGATTGTTTTTTCTTTAGCTTTTCGGTGATTTTTGGGTTTGAAAAAAAAAATTATTTTGATTTTTGATTGGTTTTTCTTTAGCTTTTCGGTGATTGTAGGTTTGAAAAAAAAATTATTTTGATTTTTTGATTGGTTTTTCTTTAGCTTTTCGGTGATTGTAGGTTTTGAAAAAAAAATTATTTTGATTTTTGATTGGTTTTTCTTTAGCTTTTCGGTGATTGTAGGTTTGAAAAAAAAATTATTTTGATTTTTGATTGGTTTTTCTTTAGCTTTTTCGGTGATTGTAGGAATGAAAAAAAATTATTTTGATTTTTGATTGGTTTTTCTTTGCTTTTCGTGATTGTAGGTTGAAAAAAAAATTTTATTTTGATTTTTTATTGGTTTTTCTTTAGCTTTCGGTGATTGTAGGTTTGAAAAAAAAATTATTTTGAATTTTTGATTGTTTTTTTTTAGCTTTTCGGTGATTGTAGGTTTGAAAAAAAATTATTTTGATTTTTGATTGTTTTTTCTTTAGCTTTTCGATGATTTTGGGTTTGAAAAAAAAAAATATTTTGATTTTTTATTGGTTTTTCTTTAGCTTTTTCGGTGATTGTAGGTTTGAAAAAAATTATTTTGATTTTTTGATTGTTTTTTCTTTAGCTTTTCGGTGATTTTGGGTTTGAAAAAAAATTATTTTTGATTTTTGATTGGTTTTTCTTTAGCTTTTCGATGATTTTGGGTTTGAAAAAAAAATTATTTTGATTTTTGATTGGTTTTTTCTTTAGCTTTTCGGTGATTGTAGGTTTGAAAAAAATGGTGATTTTGATTTTCGTTTTCTTCGGATAATTTCCTTATTGGTTTATCTGGTTTGGAATAATTCATTAAGCGCAGAAATTATATTAATAGGTTCTGAAGATCTGAAAGTCTGCACATATTTAGGGATTTCACAAATGATTATAACAAAACTCAAGGTGTCTGTCTGTCTGTCTCTTTCTGTCTGTCTGTCTATCTGTCTGTCTGTCTATGTGTCTGTCTGTCTGTCTGTCTGCCTGTCTGCCTGTCTATCTGCCTGTCTGTCTGTCTGCCTGTCTGTCTGTCTGTCTGTCTGTCTGTCTATCTGTCTGTCTGCCTGCCTGCCTGTCTGTCTGTCTGTCTGTCTGTCTCTGTCTCTGTCTGCCTGTCTGCCTGTCTATCTCCCTGTCTGTCTGCCTGCTTGTCTGTCTGTCTGTCTGTAAGCTTTTCTCTCAAGAACGAAAAAGGTAATAAAAAAAACTTTATCAGATTACCCGGCCTCTCTCTCTCTCTGAAGGCTTCAGGAAAACGTAATTTTAGCGAAAACAGAGTATAGTGAAAGTGTACGAATATTGATAAGAGCTTTCAGGATCGGAAGCAAATTGTTCTAAAATAGCATATATTTAGTTAGGAATTTCGAAGTCACGGTCTTTTGTTTTGCTCTTAAAAAGATCTCAAAAACAGTTCTTTTTATATCCAAAGATTTTTTTTTTTTTTTTTTTTTTTTTTTTTTTGAGTTATAAGCAAGTGCAAAAAAATGTCAAATGTCAAAAGTTGTGCATCTCCTAATTTCCTGTCTGCAGTTTATAGAAAAAATACATATAATTTTCTTTCTTTCTTTCTTTCTCTCTTTCTCTCTTACGGGCGTAACAAAATCATCAAATAATAATAATCTCTTTCTCTTTGTACATGAGAACAGTGAGGAAAATGTACAATAGACCATTTTTTTCCTATTTCATTTTCAATATTTGCAATCATAATCATCATCCTTATCTCGTGCCTCCTTCCTCACAATAAAAGAAGACACCATATAGACTTTAAAAGCCAGCAGTTTCCAAAAATACAAAAATGACATTTTTACATATTAATTTTACTGAAAATATGGGAAATAAGTCGAAAAAAGGGTCGTAATATTAACATAGACATTGGTATAGCTACGAGGTATGCTGTGATACATGTTTTGTAATTACTATTATTGATTTTATTGTTATTATTATTATTATTATTATTGTTATTATTATTATTATTATTGTTGTTGTTATTGTTATTATTATTGTTGTTATTATTATTATTATTATTATTGTTATTATTATTATTATTATTATTATTATTTATTATTATTATTATTATTATTATTATTATTATTATTATTATTATTATTATTGTTGTTATTATCATATTATTATTATTTATTATTATTATTGTTTTTATTTATTATTATTATTTATTATTATTATTATTATTATTATTATTATTATTATTATTATTATTGTTATTATTATTATTATTATTATTATTATTATTATTATTATTATTATTATTATTATTATTATTATTATCATTATTATCATTATTATTATTACTATTATTATTATTGTTATATATTTTTTATGTAACCAGGAAATCTTTTGAGGCCATTCTTTCCTATTCTGAGAAAAATAAAAAAAAAATCTTGCATATGATATACAAGTACAATCATAAGCATTGGTATAGCTACGAGGTATGCTGTGATGTATCTATTTTGGATTTGTAAAAAAAAAAAAAAAAAAAAAAAAAAAAAAAAAAAAGTAAGCAGGAAATGTTTTAAGCCATTTTTTTCCTATTCAGAGAAAAAAATAGAAAATAATAATTCTTGCATATGATACACAAAAATACATTTCATGGCATAATCTCTGGAGTACTGAACATATTTTGTGTTACTATAAGGTTTGTCAAAACAAATTAAAATATTTTTTGTAAGTAGTAGGTGTTGTTGTCATTATATTTAAAACTATTTAGAATGGCCTCAATGTGTACAGAATGATGCAAAACCATTGTTTATATCAAAATATTCTTCAAAATATCCACTCTGAGATTACTCATAAATGAAATATCATACTACTACTACTACTACTATTACTACTACTACTACTACTACTATTACTACTACTACTACTACTATACTACTATTACTACTACTACTACTACTACTACTACTACTACTACTACTACTACTACTACTACTACTACTACTACTACTACTACTACTACTACTACCACTACTACTACTAATAATAATAATAAAAATAATAATAATAATAATAAAGACAAATGATACAATATAATGATAATAAGAATAATGATAATAGTAATGATATTAATAACAATGATGATAGTAAAGATAACAATAAAAGTTATTCCTATCATTATTACCATTATCATTATTATCATTGTTATTATTACAACTAGAAGCACTCAGAAAGCTCAGACCCATGAAATAAGGTCACTGATGCAATAAAGATATTCACACTTAGAGAATTACATTAAAATCACCTTTCTCAAGTACACAGGTGAAGTCCGACAACGTAACCTACTTTGAGGGGGCGAGAGGCAATAGAAATAGAAATAGAAATAGAAATGATACAATAGAAATGATGATAGTAATAACAATGATGATCATAGTGATAATGATATAATAATGTTGATAATAATGATAATGATAATGATAGTAAAGATAATAATATTGATGATAAGAATAATGATAATAATGATAATGACAATGATAGTAATGATGATAATTATGATAATGATAGTAATGATAATGATTATAATGATGATAACGATAATGATAATAACAATAACAATACAAAAATAACAATAACAAAATAATAACAATAACAAAAAAAAAATAACAAAAACAATAACAATAACAATAATTAGTATAACCATAACAAAAACAGTAATAACAATTAAGTGCAAAAATAACTTTGGTCATTGCTTAGTGTTCGTTCAAGATTCCTCTCCCACTGCGAGGAACGGCCAAAAGTAAATTGAAACAGAATAAAACAAAACAAAAATAAAGATGAACAATAGAAATAGAAATAATAAAAAGAAATACGAAATAAACCGATCCAATTTTATCTTTAAAAAGAGTTTTATTTTTATTTCGTTTCTTTCCATATTTAGAGAACGAACAAAAAAAAATGAAATGGTGGAAACAGGACCAAAAATTACTGAAAACGAAGAAAAAGGGAAAAAAAAGAAAACTAGGAAAAAATAGATCACGATGAGTCAGCAAGGACATTGACCATGGAAAGGGGGGGAGGGGAGGGAGGGAGGGGGAAGGGAGAGGTAGGAGAGGGAGGAGAAGGGAGGGGAGGGAAGGTAGGAGGGGGGGAAGGGGAGAGGGAGGAGGGGGAAGGGAGAGGTAGGAGGGGGAGGGAGAAGGGGAGAAAGGGGAGGGGGAGTGGATGGGGGTGGAGGGGGGATGGTAGGGGAAAGGGGGAGGTGGATGGGGTGGAGGGCGGATGGTAGGGGGGTCCGGGGGTGGGGGGGAATGGAGAGTTGTAGGAGGGGTGGGGGTAAAGGGGAGTGGGAGGAGGGGAGGGGGATGGTAGGGTAGGGGATCTGTGGGAGGGGGAGGGAGGGGATAGTGGGGGTCCGGGGGAGGGGGAGGAGGGGAGGGAGAGGATGGTGGGGAAAGGGGGAGGGGAGAAGGAGGAAGGGGAGGATGGTAGGGGTCTGTAGGAGGGGAGGGGAGGAAGTCAGGGAAGGGGGGGGAGAGTTAGGGAAGTGGATAGATGGGGGGGAGTGGGTGGATGGGGGGGGGAGTGGCTGGGATGGAGAAAGTCATGTGGGCAGCGAATGGGGATAGGCGTAGGATGAATAAGGGGGGGATGGGGAGGGGGGAAGGAGATGACTTAGGAGAGAGAGAGAGAGACAAGAATGGAAAAGTTAGGATGAGAAGAGGAGGTAGGGTCGAGGGGGAGGGGGGAGGGGGGGGTGGGTGCAAGAAGGGGGGGTCAGACAATGGGCGGTAATGACCGGGTGGGGGAGGGGGGGGGAGTGGAGGTTGGATTATCAGGAAAGAAAAGGTAGTTCAGAGAAAGCATGATTCATGGGGAATTAGGGGGGGGAGGGTAAGAGAATGAGGGGGAATAGGGTGAATATGAAGTCACCTGAGGAAGGGTAGGAGGATGGGGGGGAGGGAAGGAGAAATAGGGTGAATATGAGTCACCTGAGGAAGGGTTAGGAGGATGGGGGGAAGGGGGAAGGGAGGGAAATAGGGAGAGCTGTTGAGTGTCCGCGTGCATGGGGGGGGGGAAGGGTGATGGGGTTTGGGGAGGATGATAGGGACAATGTAAGTGTCCTCCGGTAGGGAGAGGGGGTGTTAGGGAAGGGGGGGGGATAGGGGGGGATAGGACCCAGTGGGAGGGCAGGAGTAAGGATAGGTTAATAGGACACAAAATCCAGCCATAGGACAGGCATAGTGTGGCAGAGGAGGAGGCAGGGTGATAGAGGAAAGGTGGTTAGAGGACTGGAGGAAGACTGTCAGGGGGTGGGGAGGGAAGGAATGATGATAAAAAAGGGTGATAGGCGAAGGAGAAACTGAGGGGGGGGGGGGGGGGAGGAAGCAAACTGAGGCGAAGGGAGAAACGGGGGGAAGAGGGAAGCAACTGGGATTTTAGGGAGGACAGAAAGGCGAGATTTGACAAGGGGAGAGGGAAAGGAGGCTGGGGGACAGAGAAGCAGGGTACAATTGGGTAAAGATAGAAAGGAAAGCAAAGGCAGGGAAGGAGGCAGGGTACAGATGGTGTAAGGATAGAGGAAGAGAACCAAAATGTAGGGCCAGAGAAACAGGGCATAGCTCGGTAAAGACAGAAGAGAAGGAATACAAAGATTAGCGAAAAGGTTGACAGGGTAAAACTGGATAAAGACAGAGAAAGGGAAATAAATGAAGGGGCAGAGAAGCAGGGTAGAGCTAGGCAAAGATAAAGGAAAGAGAACCAAAGATAGGGAAAAAGGATAAAACAGTATACTGGATAAAGACAGAAGAAAAGAACGAAAAGAACCGGAACAGAGAATATTTTAGGAGTTAGAAAGACAGAGAAAGAGACAGAAAAACGACAGTAATCTGGGATAAAGACAGAGCAAAGGGAAGCAAAAGAACGGACAGAGAAGCAGGACAGAATTAGGTAAAGATAGAAAGAAAAACAAGAGAAACGGCATAGTTCGGTAAAGACAGAAAGAAGAAATACAAAGATAGAGAAAGGCTAACAGGGTAAAACTGAATAAAGACAGAAGAAAAGGGAAAGGAACCAAAAGAACGGACAGAGAACCAGAGCGTATAGTTGGGTAAAGACAGAGTTGAAGAAGAAAAAACAAAAGAACGAAAAGATAGATGAGAGGAACCAAAGATAGAAAAAGGATAACAACAAGAAGAAGAAAACAAAGATAGAGAAAATTAACAGGGTATAACAGAATAAAGACAGAAGAAAGGAAGCAAAGAACGAACAGAGAACCAGGTAGAGTCGGCTAAAGAGGGAAGGAAAGCCAAGCTAGAGAAAAATTAACAGGATATAACAGAATAAAGACAGAAGAAAGGAAGCAAAAGCAACGGACAGACGAAAACCAGGGTTAGAGTCGGGCTGAAAGAGCGGAAGGAAAGCCAAAGCTAAGAGAAAAAATAACAGGCTATAACTGGATAAAAGGACAGAAAGAAAAGTGAAGCAAAAGAACGGACAGAAGAACCAGGTATAGTTGGGTAAAGACAGAGTGAAGAGAACCAAAGATAGAAAAAGACAAGAGTGAAGGAGAAC
>NW_020870140.1:76997-81997 GCF_003789085.1 Penaeus vannamei | reverse complement strand
TGCTCTCTTCTCTTCCCCCCAAACCAGACTGTTAAGCCAGAGGAGCCCCTCAGGCAAACGCCTGGCATGTGTTGTCACCTCAGAAAAGGAAAAGGATGAGCAACATGTAATGGTTGTTGAACAAGATGGATCTATGTTTACCATTGACCTCAAAACCGCCAACAAGCATGGAAAGGTAGGTTTTGTGTGTGTGTGTGTGTGTGTGTGTGTGTGTGTGTGTGTGTGTGTGTGTGTGTGTGTGTGTGTGTGTGTGTGTGTGTGTGTGTGTGTGTGTGTGTGTGTGTGTGTGTGTGTGTGTGCGTGTGTGTGCATGTGCGTGAGCGTGCGTGTGCATGCATGCATGCACTTTTCATTCCAACTTTCCTTCCTCTCTCCCTCCTTCCCTTTGTTTTGGATTCTTTTTCACCATTGGCATCAAAGGTAGCCACAGGCACAAGAAGTATGTTTGGTCTGTCTTTTTCCCTTTCCTCTTCTTTTGATCTTGTTGGGGGGGTTCACTGTTGATATCATGTCTACCTACAAAAGGAAGAAAGATATTTTTTTCTTTTTTTTTTTTTGTCATATTTTGGCATTTGATGGTGAGTTTTTGTTAACCATCATCCTCAAAGCCACCAGTTCTATTAGACTGAAAACATAATATAATTTTTATTTTAGGGTTTAATAATGTAAACCCACACTGTAGATATGAACAACTTTATTATGTGAATTAAGATTATTATCAATAGGCGCAACTTTATTGCAAGGGCATTATATATGTGTATTTTCATTACTGTCTTCTGTAATGACGACATTGTAAAACTGTACAATGTTCTTACAGGTTTATGCAGATCCAGAATTTTCATGTCTGGAATGGTCACCAGATGATAAGATGATCACATATGTTGCAGAGAAAAAGAGAATCAAAGCAACAAGCTTCCTCACACCTTTTGAAGCGTAAGTAATCTGTATGAGTCATGCATCACTGGACATTCAGTTTTCATTGATAAATTTGTAAAAATTAAAAATTTATGACATATTTACGAAGAGAGTGTACAAAGTCCTCTCAGAGACAATAAACTGCATATTTTAATCATGTATTTCTTCCAGCATTAATCCATAATTCTATGAACAAATATTCTAAAATTCAGATCATGTCACTGTTTTGCATCTAATATGATGGCATTATATACAGAACATCTACAATGGCTGGGAACACATCAGCTAACAACATGTCTTTTTCAGCAGGAGAGAGTGTACACTTACACAATTCACAATTTTTTCCTACATTCATGCTTCATGATAGTTCATCACACATTCTTTGAAATTAGGACTTACCTTATTTTAACGAGCAGGCATTATGGCTTTTCCAACCATAAAGAATTCTCATGTTGATGATATTTTATTTGTAATATAGAAAAATATTCTAGACAGAATATTTTTAAAACTAATATTACTTCATAAATCTAAAAAGAAATCTTATCATCCATTCCATTAGAAAGTTTCCAAAATTCATGTGGTTACGTAGGTAATTTTTTCATGAGCCACAATCATCAGATTACATCTTTAATATGTAGTAGCTGTATTATTATTATTTATTATTATTATTTTTTTATTATTATTATTATCATGATGATGATGATGATTATGATGATGATTATTATTATTATTATTATTATTATTATTATTATTATTATTATTATTATTATTATTATTATTATTCACTAGTTGATTTAGGTATAACCGATATATTGGTGTCTGCTAAATATCAGATTCATAATTTAATGATTTACAGGAAAAAAAGTACCTTGTTAATATTGTTTTAGTAACTTAGTTGTTATTATTATTATTGTATTATTGTTTTTTTATTGTTATTGTTATTCTTGTGATTAACATAGATGTTATTGTACTAATGTTTATGATATTTTTATCATTTTTAGTGATAGTAGTAGTACTGTTACTATCATATTACCATTGAAGTTAATGCACAAAATTTCTCCTAATGAATTATGTCAGAAAGCAAAGCACAATATGAAATGAGATATATAAACAAAATGAAATTGATTTTAATCAAATAGATAGATAAATAACCATCCTTAAATCACCCTGACTCTTGTTTTTTTTTGCAGTGAAGGGGAGGATGGCCGTGGACAAGAGTACGTCCATCATAACGAGTGGGGAGAGCAGCTTGAAGGAAAACACAAGGTTAATATATTTTAATGCATAGTTTTTTTAGTTTACTTTCCTTTCTTTTCATTGTTACTTTTCTCTCCTCCTCCTCCCTCCTTCTTTTTCTTCTTCTGTTTCTTTTTCAAAATCAGCTACTTCTACTGCTGATTCTTCTTCTGCTTACATTTGTTTCTTGTCTTATTTTGTCTTCTTTTTCTTTGCCTGATAAAAAGCAGGGGGTCAGGAGTCAATCATGATTGATATTTTACGTTATCATGTAGACTAGTATCAAGTTTCTTTTTAATAACACTTTTTCTTCTTTTTCTTCTTCTTCTTTTACGTTTTTGCTCTTTCTTTTCGTTTCCCTTTTTTTCTTTGTTGGAGTCACCAACTATTTTTTTCCCTTCAGGCTTGTCTTGATTGTTATGGATTATACTGGCTGCAAAGAGTTCACAGTAATCAAATCTATATTGTATAAAGGATGTATAACTTTGGAAATATTGCAATTTGTTTCAATTTTGTTTTTATTTTGGTTTATCTTTTTTTTATATATATATATTCTTTCTTTCTCCCTTTTTTCTCTCTCTCTTTTTCTCTTTCTCTCTTTTTCTCTTTCTCTCTTTTTCTCTCTCTCTCTCTTTCTCTTTTCTTCTCTCTTTTTTTCTTTCTCTCCTCTCTTTTTCTTTCTTCTCTCTCTTCTCTTTTTCTTCTCTCTCTCTCTCTTTTTTCTCTCTCTCTATTTTTTTTTCTCTCTTTTTCTCTCTTTTTTTTCTCTCTTTTTTTCTCTCTCTTTTTTTTCTCTCTCTTTTTTTCTCTCTCTTTTTCTCTCTTCTCTTTTTTCACTCCCTCTCCCCTTTTTTTCACTTTTCTTCTTTTTTCTCTCACTCCCTCTCTCTTTTCTTTCTCCTTTCACTTTCTCGGCTTTCTCTCTTCTCTCTTTCTCTCTTTCCTCTCTTTCTCTTCTCTCTCTCTCTCTTTCTCTCTCTCTTTCTCTCTCTTTTCTCTCTCTCTCTCTTTCTCCTCTCTCTCTCTCTCTCTCTCTCTCTCTCTCTCTCTCTCTCTCTCTCTCTCTCTCTCTCCTCTCTCTCTCTCTCTCTCTCTCTCTCTCTCTCTCTCCTCTCTCTCTCCTCTCTCCTCTCTCCCCCTCTCTCTCTCTCCCTCTCTCTCTCTCCCTCTCTCTCCTCTCTCCCTCTCTCTCTCCTCTCCCCCTCTCCCACTCTCTCTCCTCTCTCCCTCTCTCTCCCTCTCTCCCTCTCCCCTCCCTCTCCCTCTCCTCTCCCTCTCCCTCTCCCTCTCCCTCTCCCTCTCCCTCTCCCTCTCCCCTCCCCTCTCCCTCTCCCTCTCCCTCTCCCTCTCCCTCTCCCTCTCTCTCTCTCTCTCTCTCTCTCTCTCTCTCTCTCTCTCTCTCTCTCCCTCTCTCTCTCTCTCTCTCTCTCTCTCTCTCCTCTCTCTCACTCTCTCTCTCTCTCTCACTCTCACCCTCAACTCTCACTCTCACTCTCACTCTCACTCTCTCTCTCACTCTCCTCTCTCCTTGCTCTTTCTCCTTAAATAGGAATACTCTTTTTTCCCCCAGAGCGTGGTATGCATCCTGAATGTAGACTCAGGAGAGCTGTCAACCCATGACCTCCCCGACGCAGCTTTGTCCTGGCCAGCTAGTGTGGGGTCCAGGGGGAAATGGCATCTTTGGGTAGCCTTCGTGAGCAAACCTTACCGTCTGGTCTCGTCGTCTATTGCCCCAATAGGGAGTCCAGACTCTTTTACATGGACTTGGAAGGCAGATACAAGTAAGTGATAAGGGAATGTGGTAGGTTGTTGCTGTAGAGTTTTTATACTCTCCAGTGTGTTCATCATGTATCTGTGATGTAATCAATCAATCTACGCACGCATACGCACACACCACACACACCACACACACACACACAACACAACACACCACACACACAGCACAAAACACCACACACAACACACACACACAACACACACAACACACACACACAACAACACACACAGCAAATACACACACATAGCACACACATACACACACAACACACACATACACAAACAAAAAAAAACACACAACAAAAGAACAACCACAAAAAACAAAATCAAAACACAAACAAAAAACACACAATACAAAAACACACAAACAAAAATACACACAGCACACACAAAGAAATACACACACACACGCAAAAAAAATCAAAAACGACACTCGCAAAGAAAATAAACCACAAGCACCATAGCGCAAAAATAAGCACACACAAACATGCAAAACAGATACAACACACATGGCGTATGTAAAAATACAACAGAATAACAGAAACACAAAATTGCAAAAAACAATACACACTACACAAAAAAAAATAAACTAAACTACACAACAAAAACTACAGCAACAGAAAAAACAAAAAAAAAAAAAGTACATAAAACACAACAAAAAAAGCAGACACCACAAAAAAACAAATGCACAATAAAAAAAAATAACTGAAACACAACAAAAAACATGCACACACGCCAGCACGCAACAACAATTCAACAAATCTACAAACACAAAAAACACACGCACACAAAAGAAGATAATCACACAAAACACACACACAAAAAAAAATAACACACACAAACACACACACATGCAAAATACCAAACACAAAAAAAAACACACACACAAAAACACAACACACATATAATCCATATGCATATTAGGATAACTAAAAATAGATGTTATTGCTATATTAGTATCTATAATCTAAAAAAAAAAAAAGAAAAAAAAAAAAAAAAAAAAAAAAAAAGAAAAAATGCATAATGTACATATGCATCTCATGAAATCAAAAGTATAAAAAAATAAGAAATAA
>NW_020870140.1:62407-65480 GCF_003789085.1 Penaeus vannamei | reverse complement strand
GGAGAGAGAGTAGTTTCAGAGATGAGTATAAGAGAGCATCAGAGAGAGAAAGAGAGATTCAGAGAGAGAGAGAGAGATTCAGAGAGAGAGAGAGATTAAGAGAGTACTAGTGTGACCACTCTCACCTGTTTAATAACACCCTAATAATCATAATGTCCATAATAATAATAATAGCATCAGAGTCAATAGCATTAAAAAAAAAAAAGAAAGATAAAATTCTCAAAAACTCAGACAAAAAAATCAGACAATATCAACCATTAATATCGATATCCTTATTATCATTGACAGTATAATTACAGTATTATTATGATGTTATTAACAATAATAATAATAATTACAATAATGAAAATAATAAGATCATTTAAAATTGACTCCCTAGTAATAAAGGATATATGGAGCCATATATGTATAAAGACATGTATGTGTAAAGTGGGCATGGCATGTATTTTTAGAAGCCCAGAATCAGTGTTAACCCAATGCCACCGTATGATATGCTATGGCTGTAGCAGTTGGCATCGCATAACAACAATTCCCAAACTGTCAGCTCATCAAATAGAGCTTGTTTTTCTCTAATAGTAATGGCATCATATCTATGGTTGAATTTTTGGGCAATAGCACCTAAAGTGAAGGTAAACCTTCACTTTTTTCAGCTATTTCAAATCACATCAAAATATAAGCTTTTAGGTGCCTATATTGCCCGCAAACAACCAAATGAGTCAGGGGAAACTGTTGATTCATGCCAAAGACACTGCATTAATATTCACTTTGCCAAATTTGTTTACCCAGGGTTAATGGGTTAATAATATAATTGTGTAGTAATATTTAACAAGTTTCGAAGATAGTCATAGAATACAGATTATCAATGCCCATGAAAAAATTTCTAGGTCTGGGCAAAGAATATTCTGGCTCCTGTATATCCCACACATCACACTTATCCCTGGCCAAAAGGATGATACTCCTAGTCCTGAGTCTGGTTAGAGAGTCTGCCAAGCTAGTGGGGCCAATGATTAACTTTGCTGTTTCAAATACTTAGGTATTTTTGCATTGTTCTGGCCTGATACCTTTGCTTCACATTTATGGTTTGACCTATTATTCATGCAGGATATATGCTTGCGTATGTTTAAAAAATAACTGCAAAATAAAGGGTCAAAGCTGGGAAATAAGAAAAGGTTATATGAGAATCATGCAAGGTGTCAACCATTCCCTTTAAAATGTATATGTTAATCACTTATACCATGTAAATATCTAGTTTGCAACACAGGGTGCCAACCATATGCTCACAAAGTAGTAAGCAGGCCTACTGGAACTTGACCACAGAAGATGGAGAAATAATAATGATTATATGATGATGAGAAGAGTTATCTAAACTTAAGTATAATAAATAAGGAAACTGAGTTAAAACATTATCAAGTTTTAGAAATTTTGTTTACAAGATAATATAAGTCCTCTAATAATATATAAATCCATACATTAAAGGTTAACAGCAACTCAACTAAGATGCCTATAAATAAATGCTATACATATATAAATGTGAGAGGAATACTATACTTGATTGAGGTATCACATCTCACCTGTTCCAAATTAGCTAATAAAGGCTTGCTATTCTGTGAACTGGTGACAACGTTGACAAGTGCATTTCCGGTGCAGGTTAGGTGGTTGCGTCGGTGACTCAGAGCTCCCATCCACATGCCCAAGCACAGGTTACGGAGATTGGGTAGCCGTTCTAGAAGGCTTGACAGGAAGGCCTGTTGCAAAGGGAGAGCAGTTGTAAGGTAATTTTTCCTAAACCACAATAAAAATCGGAAACTCTGAAAAGG
Organism: Penaeus vannamei; assembly: GCF_003789085.1. Lineage (NCBI taxonomy): Eukaryota > Metazoa > Arthropoda > Malacostraca > Decapoda > Penaeidae > Penaeus > Penaeus vannamei. Next base: position 63,663 of record NW_020870140.1, on the reverse strand, counting down.
CCTTTCTGTCATTATACTATCACATCATTGAAAAAAGAAACCTTGGTTGATTTCCATTTACCTTCACACTTCTCACTAAATCACCACTTCTTTATAAAAACAAAGGTATTAGTAATGGTTTTACTACTTATATTTAATTCTGGACTAAGAATCTTGGTTATTACTTATTGTTTATATTGCATAACTGTATTTCCTATTTTATAAAATTTTCATTTATATGGAAATAGAGATAAAACATGATTATTAAATACCTACACACTCATTTTGAGACTAAAGATAAGTGTGACATGAATTAGCAAACAGACATGAACCATTGTAAATACTACAGCCTTTTCTATTCCCTCATGCTTTTATCCATAACTGCATGGGATTTGTCTTTTTTCTTGTAGCACTGATAGGTTAAGAGACAGGAGATTGAATAAGCCATTGTGCTTCATACCACTGATTATCATCTCAAGTCAGTCTGCATAAGGGCAACCCTGGGGGTATTAACACATCAGGTACTGGAAGCCTAGGGGTAGCTCAGCTAAATAAAGGTAGTGGAACTTTGGCTGTAATAGGAGAGGCTTAATGAATACTAACACTCTCTAAAATATACACAAACACATATAAGATATTATATTCACACTATGATGAACAAAACAGTCATCTACTGAAATAAACTGTATCTAGTTTCCTTTGTAACTTCCTTCATCAAACTTCATTTTCCAAATTTATCTTCTTTAAATGAGTAAAATGAAATCTATGCAGCAGCATTGTAGTAAACCAATGTTTCTCCTTTTCTGACAATATCAGTGCAGCAGTTGCTGGACCAGCCCTTTTTTTCTTTTGAGTGACCTACCTCAAGATGGAGTAGCATCTTAGGAGCAACTACTGATCCATTGAGACTCCTATCTTTATGAACTGTCTCTTCCCTTAGGAATACTAAACCAGTAACAACTTCCGGATTCATTATGAATACTGACATCCTCTTTTTGTGTGCATGTTTGTTTACTTAAGACAACAACCTCACCTCAGAGGGCTCTTTGGTGGCTTCAAACAGGGAGGCTATCCTTAGCGTCACCAACTTCTGATGCACTGTGTACTTAGACTTGGACAACCGCTCATGTAGGGGTGCTGGGGGTCTGGGTCCAGCAGGGGGAAGCTGGGCTCCCTCACCCATTGCCCCAGGGAAATTAGGTGCCCTGAGCACATTCCCTCCTGCTTGTTCATCCCCTCCCTCTCCCAAGAACACCTGCAGATCCTCCATCTCCTCA
>NW_020870140.1:39907-47407 GCF_003789085.1 Penaeus vannamei | reverse complement strand
GCATTTGAAGTTGGAGCACAATATCAATGTTAGGTTTAGGTTTAGGTTTATTTAGGTTAGGTTTGGTTTAATTAACTGACTGGTGTTTGCAGTTAAAAAATGGCAAAATAGTCAGTCTAATAGTAATGATGTACACAGGAACTGCATGTGGCGCCCCCTGGATATGAGCACTTTACAGCAGAATATGTTTCCCGAATGTTTCCGCTTCACGGCACAATATCCACTGCCTTAAAAAAATAACAACAACAATAATAGGTTGATGCCGAATTCATCACCGCAAAACCTGGACATTTCAATCCCATTATTCCATTCGCATTTTAAAAACTAACCCATTACGAAAATAAAAAAATAAAAATGACAATAAATCTCAAAAAAAGTAAAGATTAACATATTTCCATTCCATTTCAGTGACGACTGCCTGACAAGTTCCGGTGATCAGCTTACGTTGTAGACCATTATATCATATCTAATAACACTTTTATTGACTCACCCCACTTCATAAACATACAAGACACATTCTACTAAACGAGATTATCCAATTTCTTGCAAATTATTTACGAAATTAATTACTTTCAGAAGACACCTTTGCCACCAATAAGCAGCCTTGTCAACCAATCAGGAAGGAGAAAGCTAGGCGACGAATCAAGTTTAAGGTTTCATGGACGTTTAGGTTATCCTTTGCCGAATCAAGAGGGTGGTTTCATACTCTACATAGGGATAGTTCTTATAATTGTTTATCTGAAAAATTTCTTTTCACATATAAAAGATAGTAAATATAACGACGTTCAACATGTGTTTATAAAAAAAATCTTCAAATATCTATGCAAAAGAGAAACTAAAAGATTATTGAAGATATTTTGGATATGAAATAACGTATTATTTTACTCCCATTAGCAGATATGCAGCTTCCGGTAATGTATCACTTTTAATCATTGTAGTTTTTGATATTGCAATGATAGGAATAACAATGCCATCATCGTCATCATAATGATGACTAAAATAATTATGTGAAACATAATGTTAATTATCATAATGATGATGATAATTTTGATAATAATGATGATGAAAATAATGAAAATTATAACAATAATGATGATGATAATGATGATAATAATATCAATAATGACCATGATAATCATATTGATAATAATAACAACAATAATAATAGTAATAATGATGATGATAATAATAATAATAATGGTAATAATATAATAATAATATTCATGATAGCAATAATAATAATAACAACAACAACAATGGTAATAATAATAATAATGATACTAATACTAATAATGATAATAATGATAATGATAATAATAGTAATAATAATAACAACAGCAGTAATTATAACAATGATAATAACAATAACCATACTGATAATAAATTCGTAATAATAATGATAATAATATTAATAATAAAAATAAAAGTAATAATACTGATTAAAAGGAGAAACTAATGATAATGATAAGATCAATTATGATATTGATAACAATAACAATAATGATACTAATAATGATAACTACAAGTACTTTGAGAGCGCATACCTTCGGCAAGGCAATAAGGTCACTGATGCAATGAATATATTCTCACTTGAAGAATTACATTGAAATCAACCTCTTTCTCTTGTACACTGGAGACGTCCGGAAACATAACCTTCCTGATGGAGGTAATAAAGGTAATGATAATGATAATAGTTACCCCTATTGCCTTAACTGATGCAAATAAAAATAATCCTGGATCCGGATCATCACCACAAGTTAGCCTAAGACACACCTCTGGCAAAACACTTCATAAGAATATGTTCATAAAATTTTGAGTTATCCTGCTAACAAACAAACCAACTAGCTAACTAACCAACGCTACCAAAAACATAACCTATTCGGAGGAGGTAATAACAGTAATAATGATAACAATAATAATGATGATAATATTTATAATGGTAATGATAATGATGATAATAATGATGACAATAGTGATTCTAGTAATAATAATGATAATATTCATAATAATGATAATGATAATAACAACAACAATAATAATGATAACAACAACAACAATAATAATGATAATAATCAAAATTATTATTACTACTATTATCATTATCATTATTATTGTATGGATAATGATAATAATAACAATAATGATAATAATAACAATGATAAAATTATGAGAATAATAAAGATTATAATGACGAAAATAATGAAAATAATAAAGATTATAATGACGAAAATAATGAAAATAATGATAATTACACTACTAATAATATGATATGAAGAAAAAGAACATCACCACCACCAACAGCAACAATAGTGATAATGATAATAATGAAAATAATTATGATAATGAAAATGATAGAAATTATTATCATCATTATTACCATTATATTATTATTATTATTATCGTTATTATTATTAACATCATTACAGTGATAATAACAATAATGATGACAATAATAGTAATATGATGATGATGATGATGATAATGATAATAATGCTAACAATAACAACAATAACAATAACATTTTGATAATGATGATAATGAAGAATAATAATGATAATAATAATAATTGTAATAATAATGATGATTATGATAATAATCATAATAATAATGATGATAATAATAATAACAATAATAATGATAATAATGATAATATTGATGATGATAATAATAATAATAGTAATTATTGTTATTATTGTTATTATAATGATGATGATGATAATAATAATAATAATAATAATAATAATAATAATAATAATAATAATAATAATAATAAATAATAATAATAATAATAATAATAATAATAATAATAATAATAATTATTATTATTATCATTATTATTATTAATATTATTATCATCATTATCATTATTACTATCATTATTACTATCATTATTATTATTACTATTATTATTATCATTATTATTGTAATTATTATAATCAGCATTATTATTACCAGTATCAACAACAATGGTAATAATAATAACATAACAATAACATTGTTAATGATAAAAACAATAATAATGATATCAGTAATGATAATAACAAAAATAATATGAAAACGATAATGATGATAAAGACAAAAGATAATAATAATGATGATGGTAATAATAATAATAATCATAACAATGATAAGTCGTAAAAAGAATAGATACGCTTACAAAACAAAAATTATAACACTATCAATTAATACCATTAAAGCATTAAAACCACCACAACAAAAAATAGAACAAGAAACTAACAACAAGAAGAAATTACCAGCAATTATGCATAATGAAAAACATAACTGATGATAATAACACCCTTATCATTTCCTTATAACGCAATCTACTTTTTCTCAAGTATGTTTGATTAGCATTCAGTGTGTCAGTCAAATAGTGTGAAAGTCTGATAAATTTATGCGTCACTTTTTACACAGGCCCATTCAAGTTTCGATCATGTTAGTCCGAGTTATACTAAAATTTTGATCGAAATGCTTGAACAAGTTCATTCAAGTCTTGGCACAAGATTCTCGACCAATAGGATGGCAGTTTTCTTACTATACGGTGAGGGATTTTTCGTATAATTGTTTATGCTCAAATGTCAAAAAGGATGTTGAGTATAAAGTTTAAAAATCAATAACTTTGGAATTTCAATCAAAATATGATATTCAGACATATTTCTTGATAACCCTATGGTACTTTTAAACTATAATACGATATATAAAATTAGACAGGGTGTTTTTTTCTCATCATTCATATAATAAATATAAATAAAATAGTCGTTCGCACTTTCTGCATTTCTATCTATCTATGGACTTATTTTTGACTTGATTAATAAATACAGAATGGATAACAATGTGAAATTAGGGGAAAGCTGTTCGCATAAATTCCTTAATGACAGCAGCTGACAGCAGCTCACGACGGAGGCGTCAGCACCTCGTCAGCTGACTCTGATCAATGGCCACAAAACACAAACACAATAACGTGTGAGGAGGAATGGTGTGAAACAGAGCAACAGTGACGCAAAAACGCCCATTCTGCAACGTTGCGAGTCCCAACTAACTCCTCTTCAGGCAGTAACATCAGAAGGGAAAGTGTTGCATTGATCAATGGTTCCTCTTGAGTGCGTGTTGCGGCTGTGATGGTCCAGCATGGACTTCTCGGGAGGGGGCGGACAGCACCTCGGAGGACAGCACCTCGGACAACACCTTGGGCAACACCTCGATTATGGGCACGGCCTCAGCCAACAGCTCGGGCAGCTCACCCTCGATCATTCCTCGCGGCCTCCGTTGTGCCCTTCTGCGGGGACGAGGACGTCCTTCGGGGGCGAGGTCCTCCCCCGTGACACAGGGTGCGCCTCCGACATCTCCTTCGGCAGGAGCTTTTCACCCGCGGCCTTCCAGTCTGCAACGTCTCAGTTGCATGAGACTCATAGCCAGTTACAGCAGCCCTATTTGCAGCAAAGAGAGCAGGTGAGTTACAGCTCTTCTCCACTGAGCTCGAGCAACCCCAGTCTCCTAGGTGGGAGTCCAGTGCCAACCCAGCACCAGTTGTCCCCTAGTAATCTGGGCACATTGGGCCTGCAGTCACCCCGTCTTACTCCCATCCAGTCCCAGACGTCCTCCCCCATCAGGTCCTCACTGGGCACTGCACAGCTCAGTTCCTCCTCTATGACAGCAGGTATTCAGAAGGATACCTTGGCGCCAGATACACAAGGGTTTGTTGGCCACATGGGGGGCTCTCACTCACCAGTTCACTCCCAGTTGGGGCGAGCACAACTGGCATCCAGTCTGCCCACATCCTTACAACCACGACCCTTCCAGCCACAGCATACCCCCCAAAACCGCTTGAGTGGAGCCCAGTTAGGGTCAAGCTGGGGCAGTGTTGACAGTCAGAGTGCAAGTTATCAGGTTCCCCTCCAGCCTGGCTCAAATGAGAACAGTCAAGGCAGTGGTCTCGGGTATTCCAATTTAAGTACATACAACACCCATGTGGTGAATGGCCAAATGGCAGCAGGAATGCACTTGCAACAGGACATGCAGTATCAGAACCAGCTGCAGTTTGACAGTATGGGTTTCATGTCAATGCAATCACAGCAAATGCAGTATGGCGGTTTCACACAGTTGCAACAGACTTTTCCTCAAGAAACAAATGGCTTCCAGTATAATGTTGACTATATTGACAGTGCAGATCCAAATGCCTATCAGGATTATTACTATGACTATCAGTATAATAGTTATAATGGGTCAATGGATAGTCTGGACCCAAATTATTTAGGGACTCCAGTGGGTCGAGCTCCAACCCCATATGGGGATGAAACTGTAGATGACCTTGGACCCGAGGAAGTACGATGGTTCTACAAGATTGAAGCAGATAAGAAGTGGACACCCTTTATTGGTTATGATTCTCTTCGCATTGAGTGGAAGTACAGGGACCTTATGCAAGACACAAATCCTGGGGGGTCAAATGGCTCTCCTTATGGAAATGTGGAGAATGAGCAGCAATCACCAAAGGAAATGCAGGAAAAATCACAAGTTACCGAGAGAATTGTTGTTCGAGGAGGACTGTATGAGGTGGACGTGAAACATAGGAGATGTGAAAGTATTTATTGGAAAGGTATGTACCAGGCTATCAGTGAAAGATTCTTCCTTTTTTTCTTGTGGTTGTATACTTGTATGCAAAGGTTTGAAAGAAATGGTCCTACAATACAAATTTTACTGGAAAACATGATAATTGTTATGAAGTGATGCATTTCAAAATTCTTCTTGTTTCACAAGAATCCTAAAACAAAGTTTTATGACCTTCCTTCTTTCAAAATCAAACTTTGTTTTTACTTTCATAGGTGAAGTATTCATGATCTGTCGTGGCACATGGTTTTATGAAGGTGCATGGGGTCCTGTTGAAGAAATGCTTGCAGATCGTTTGGAAATGGAACATTTAACACACTTCAGAGGGCATTTGCTAACATCTCAACGTGTAGATGATACAACGAAAGAAAGTAAGTTTAGAGGGTACTGACTGTTATTTCTAAATGTGAAATTTACATTTCAGTGCAGACTATTATATTACAAAGACATAATTCTAAGTTTCCTGAGAAACCTTTTCATGTAAGTTGTTATTGATGTCATAATACAGCTGGCAATATTTTCTGATTGAAGCCATCATTCAGTTCATTTCAGTAGCTGGCAGTTGGTAGTATTTGATGTGATTTGTCAGTTTTCTCTATGAAATTTTGGTAAGATACTCATAGATTCCACTAATGCAGTGTTCATCAGAAATGCATTATAAATCCACCAAATTATCAGAAATATGATGGGTTTATTTATACTAGTCATTATTACTTTTACTGTTTTAATCATTGTTTTATTTGTTTCTAGTTGTACATTCCTTATCACTGCCTGAGGGTCAAGTAGACTGGTTTAGTGCCTCAGAGATATACCTCTCATCTGATGCGACGCCATCCAGGTTAATGAGATCTGTTGGCAAGAAACTAGGCTTCCAAAAGAGTGAGTGTTTTTTTTAGACTTAGATGGAATACAGATTAATTCTAAGTGGCTAGTTGTAAGTCTTTGTGGGTTACTATTATTTCTTAGTGACATCATTTAGTCTACAGTGAACATTATTCGTTCCTGGTTGCCTTAGGTTAATAGGTACGAAAAGTTAACTGTTAACAGCAATAATTCTTATAAGGAAGAAGACAGTTATTTTTTATTAGTAATATTAGAGGCCTCCTGTGTATTTCCACATGTTTAGTGTAACAAATAATTGTGAAATTATAGTAAAGAAGATTATTTCACATCAAAGATTAGTGCTTGATATTGAAGATTGTAAAGTATTGTCATATATAGGATATTCGTGATAATTTTTGAGTATGGTAGAAATCTGTTTATGTGGCACTTTGGAGAAAGACATTTGATATTATTTTAAGATTTTGTATATAAGTTATAACCATCTAAAGAATTTGTGTAACATCTGTGGATCTTTAAAAGTGTTTATGAGCATGATTACCGTTTTTTATTTTTTTCAGCTGGCTACAAACTACACAGAGGCTACAGTATAGATGCTACAGCCAGTGATAAACCTCCTGATATCAGCCATATTGTTTTTGTTATCCATGGTATTGGGCAGAAGATGGAGATGGGCAGGATTATCAAGAATTGCACAGCGTTAGTTCACCATGCTTTTGTCTCAGTTTATAAGATAGTATTAAGTTATTAAAGTTTGTGTGTGTGTGTGTGTGTGTATGTATATTATAGATAGATAGATAGATAGATAGATAGATAGATAGATAGATAGATAGATAGATAGATAGATAGATAGATAGATAGATAGATAGATAGATAGATAGATATAGATATATATATATGTTTATATATAAGTTTATATATATGTTTATATATATCTTTATATATATATATGTATGTATATATATATTTATGAATATATATGTCTATATATATAAACATATATATGTATATATATATATATATATATATATATATATATATATATATATATATATA
>NW_020870140.1:7500-15997 GCF_003789085.1 Penaeus vannamei | reverse complement strand
CTTTTACCCCTTTCTCTTTCTTTCTTTCTCTCACTCCCTTTTACTCCTTTCTCTTTCTTTCTCTCTCTTTATTTTTCTTTCTCTTTCACTTTCTTTCTCTCTCTCTCTCCCCTTTCACCTCTCCTCTCATCCTCAACCTACCCACATCCACTTTCATCCTCTCTCTCTCTATTCCTCTCCCCACCCCCCCACCCTCCCTCCCCCCTCCCACAATCACCACGAAAGCGAAAAAAAAGCAAAAAGGAAGACAGACATTGCACTGACCCTCCCCTCCCCCCCCCCGACGCCCCCCCCCCCCCCCCTGTGCATGGTGATGAGAGAGAGGTCAAGTCGAGAGATGACGCGACCTTTGTCTCGCATCCTGGTGGGAGATGACCACAAGAAACCAGGCTGTGTGGGACGGGATACGCACATGTGTACGCACGCACGCACATACACACACACGGCGCGCGCGCATAGTCTTTCTCTCAAGTCAGACGAGATTACGCACATATGGACGCTTACAAACACACGCGCACACACAGGCACACAATAAGTCTTTCTTTAGAAAGATGAATATGTTGCTTAGGAAATGGATAGATTTAAGAATAGAGATGGATAGGGAAATAGATTTGGATAGATTGACTAATAGAGATAGAGATAGATGGATAGACTAACCTTAATATATAGTAGATAGGTATAAATAAATACATAGACAGACAGAGATTGATAGATAGACAGATAGATAGATAGACAGAGATAGATAGATAGATAAAGATAGATAGATAAATAAATATTTAGATACAGAAAGTAGAGAAAAATAAATACCCAGACAATAGACGCCAAAGCTGACCTCTGACCCCACTGAAGGACAAAATCACCAAATAACGCCCACGAATAACAGATCGAGGTCAGGAAAACGGGAAGAGGAAACGTTCTGGGCGTGGAACAATGAACGGATCACGACCTCCTCGCGAAACGCACAAAAGGAACCGTTCACAGCTTCACACTCACGTTCTCTCACGCTTTCTCACGCTCTGCCACGCTCTCTGGCTCTCTCGCGCTCTCGCTGGCTCTGTTATTGTCTCTTTTGCTTCTTTGTCTCTCTCTTTCTCACGCGATTTTACTCATCCACTTCTCTCTCTCTCTCTCCCTTTTTCTCTCTGTCTCTGTCTCTGTCTCTTTCTCCCTCTCTCTCTCTTAATCCTCTACCGCTTGTCCGAAACCCTGACCAGGATCTTGACACAGACGACAGGGTAATGACGGAAGCTCCACCCCCTGTAAGGACCCTTCAGGAGGTATTGTACGGCGGGACACGTGGAGGTCCTTCGCTGCCGCTTCTGGGGACGCAACAAAGGGCGGCAGGGACTTCGGGGCTTTATCGTGGAGCTGGCTGTGTCTCTTTTTGCGGTTTTTTCGGTCTTCTCTTTCTTCTGTCTTCTCTTTCTCGTTTTCTTCTCTCTATCTTTCTTTCTTTCTGTTTCTTTCTCACATACGCACTAACTCTTTTCTCCTCTTTCACTTTCTCCTTTTTCTTTCTCTTTTCTCTCTTACACACACATTAACACATTCTTTCTCTCCTTCTCTTCTGTCAACTCTTATCTCCCTCTCTCCCTCTCCTTTTTTCTGATTACCTTTTTATCTACCTGTCTCTTTCTCACCCTCTCTCTCTCTCTCTCTCTCTCTCTCTCTCTCTCTTCTCTCTCTCTCTCTCTCTCTCTCTCTCTCTCTCTCTCTCTCTCTCTCCCATCCTCTTCCTCTCTCTCTCGTCTCCTCTTTATCATCCAATTATCTACATTTTGTACACGAGCCCCCGGTGGGAATTCTGAATGACGTAATCGCAGCATCAACAGTGAAAAAAACCCGCAACAAAGAGCTTGGGAAGTGACGTTATAAGTACAAAGGTTCTATGTGTTTTTTTTTCCCTCTTTGCTTCCTATAGTGTGGATTTTTGATTGTGTGATTGTGTGATTGTGTGTGGGGGGGGGGGAGGGAGGGTTGTGTGTGTGGGGGTGGGGTGGTGTGATTGTGGAGGGAGGAGTTGTGTGTGTGTGTGGTGTGTGTGTTGTGTGTGTGTGTGTGTGTGTGTGTGTGTGTGTGTGTGTGTGTGTGTGTGTGTGGTGTGTGTGTGTGTGTGTGTGTGTGTATGTATGTGTGCACGAATGTATGTATATATTGTGTGTGTATGTGTGCATGAATGTATGTGTATGTACGTGTGTGTGTTGTCCCGCGTCCATGAGGTCATGCTTATGTTTATGAAGGATGCTGCCGGCCCATGCTGATCCCTCACAGCCATGTTGATTGCATTAATGGCTCCCTGATTGATGATATAACCAACGATTTGCAACGGCGGGAGGGGGGGGTGGGGGGTGAGGGTGAGAGGGGGAGGGGGGAGGAAGGGAAGGAGGGAGGGAGATAATACTGTTTTACTTCCCTTCCTGCCCTCTCTCTCTCTCTCCTCTCCCTCTTAAACGCCTCTCCCCTTCCTTTCCCCCCTCCCCCTCCCCCCCCCTTTCTGTCTGTGAGTAGTAATAGCAATGCCCTTGGGGGAGGGGGCAGAGGGAGAGGGGGGAAAGGGCAAAGGGAGGGAAGGGGCAATATCAGTCCTTGGCGAAGGGTTTGTTCCGGGGAGGGCAAAGGAAGGAGGGAGGGAGGGAGGGAGGGAGGAGGGAGGGAGGAGGGAGGGAGGGAGGAGGGAGGGGGAGGGAGAGAAGAGAGAGAGAGAGAGAGAGAGAGAGAGAGAGAGAGAGAGAGAGAGAGAGAGAGAGAGAGAGAGAGAGAGAGAGAGAGAGAGAAGACAGAGACAGACAGAGACAACAGACAGACATAGAAAGAAGAGAAAAAGACAAGAGAGCACAAAAGACAGAAAAGGAAGAAGAGGGAAGGAGGAGGAAGGGGAGTGAGTACAGAGGGAACACAAGGAGAGAGAGGAGAGGAGAGGAGGAGGAGGAGGAGGAGGGAGGAGGGGAGGGAGGGAGAAGGGGCGTGGCCTAGAGTGACTGCCCTTTGACCTCGTGTGTCGTGTGGGAGCTCTGACGTCACGCAAATCCTGTTAAGGAAGTTGTCGCGCTGGTTTTTGGGATGGGGGGGGGTGAGGGGGGCGGGTGAGAGGGATGAGGGAGGGAGGGGTGAGGGGAGTGGCACATGGCGTATAATGAAGGCGTTGAAGAGAGAGAGAAAAAATTGGGACAGGATGCGAAAGAGAGAGATAGAGAGAAAGAGAGATAGAGGGAGAGGAGATAGAGAGAAAGAGAGGAGAGGGAGAGATAGAGAGAGATAGAGATAAGATAGAGAAGAGATAGAGACAGCTAGATAGATAGATAGATAGAGAGAGAGAGAAAGAAAAGAAAGAATACAAGAGAATAAGAAACCAGAAATCAAATAAGACCCATAATAAAAAAAAAAAAAAAAAAAAAACGGAATACCAAGAGCAACAAAAGCGAAAAGCAATGAAAGCGAACGCCACAGGAAGGAAAGACCGATAAGTAAACATTACAAAAGCAATTGCCAGAAACGCCTCAGCAACGAGCCAATTAACTGAACCGGAAGTACGTCATTATCAACCCTTAATTACGCTAAATTTGTGTGATTATTCTCACGTACAATAAAGATGTGGAAGGATTTTTTTTTTTGATAATTTATAGAAAGAAATTAGTTGTAGGTTTTGTCCAATTAACATTTTTCTTTTTTTGTCTTTTTTTTTTTAATTGCTTTTATTATCTTTTGTATGAATCTATTTATATAATTCGAAATTCGTTCTATACATAAAAAAATGGACTTATCTATTTTACTTATATATTTTGTTTTATCATTATATCTCTATTAACTCAGAATCCTCTTTTACATGTTTTCTTTTTCTTATTTTTTCTTATCTTTCTACAATTCAAAATCCCTTCCACACTTACGAAAGGACCTAAAAAAAAAAAAAAAAAAAAAAAAAAAAAAAAAAAAAAAAAAAAATACATGAAAAAAACATGAAAAAAAAAATAGCTTATAAAAATTACTTACATTTCGAAGCCATGAGGTTATGGAAGCTCTCGGCCCAACTCTGCGCTTCTTCGGGCTGGGGTCTGACGCTGCACTGGGTCTCCCCGCGGCGACGGAGCCAACCCAGGCGGAGGCGCATGTCACTTCTGCGGGAGAGAAGAAACGAGAGACGTGAGTGGAGGTGATCAGCTGATGTCTAGCGAATGGGGAGGTGAGAGAGAGTGAGAATTAGGGGGAGGGGGATGGGGAGGGTGGAGGGGGGAAGGTATGGGGAAGTGGGAAGGGTGATCAGCTGATGTCTAGCGAATGGGGAGGTGAGAGAGAGTGGAATTGTGGGCGAGGGGTTGATGGGGAGGGTGGAGGGGTGTGCGGGGGGGTGGGGGGGTGATCAGCTGATGTTTGCGAATGGGAGGTGAGAGAGAATGAGCATTGGGAGGAGGGGGTGATGGGGAGGGTGGAGTGGTGGGGGGTGATCAGCTGATATCTGGCGGATGAAAAGAATTTGAGAAATGATAAGAACGATGAGAAAATGATAAACAGGGTAATAAATTTGATAAACAGCGAATCAAAAGATACAATAATAATACCTATAATAAAAAAAACAGAAATTTGATAAAGAAAAAAATGGTAGATAAAATAAAAATCGGCGATTTCAAAATTTTGTCATCACTAAAAGTTCACCATTTCCTCCAATTCCTATTTATTTTTTTATTCTTTTTTTAACGTTTTCTTTTTTATTTATGCTAATGATTAGATAACCCGCTACGTGACAGGATTCGACGCCAAGTTAATCGTGTTTTTTCCATATTCTCGTAATTATCATCATTTGCTAATCCTCCTTTCGTAATAATCGCTGGCTTAATGTCAAGGGAGATAGATAGATAGATAGATAAATAGATAGATTTGAAGACAGGATGCGAGTGTTTGTTAACAGGAGTGAGGAGGAGGGGGTGAGGGGGGGATCGGGGGCAGGAGGGGGGGGGGGTGAGGAGTTGAGAGGCAGGAGGGGGGGTGTGAGATAGGGGTGCTGGGGGAGGGGGAGGGGTCGAGAGGAAGGGAGGAGAGGGGGAGGAGTGGGCTGGGGAGGGGGTGAGGGGTCGAGAAGAAGGGAGGGGAGGGAGGGGAGGTGATGAGACAGGGAGGAGGGGGGGGCTGGGGGAGGGGTGAGGGGGGGGGGAGGTCTTCCGGTGATAAGAGGCAAAGTCCCGGATGAGGCGGTTAATGTGGCCGGTATGTGAAACTGATAGTATGTCACAACAACAATAGAGGAGCCGGTATAGAGTTTTCATTATGATGAATGTGGAGATAGAGATAGAGAGAAGAAGAAGAGGAAGAAGAAGGAGAGGGAGAAAGAAGAAGAAAAGGGAAGAAGAAGAAGAAGGAGAGTGAGAGAGAAAGACTAAGAAAGAAGAAGGGAAAGAAGAAAGAGAGAGTGAGAGAGAAAAGAAGAAAGAGAGAGAGAGAGAGAGAGAGAGAGAGAGAGAGGAGAGAGAGAGAGAGAGAGAGAGAGAAGAGAGAGAGAGGAGAGAGAGAGAGAGAGAGAGAGAGAAGAGAGAGAGACCAGGCGTAATGCGAATAAAATGTGTGGAAAGCGAGACACAAAAGAACAAGTTCCGGGAGAAGATACCCCCTCTGCCCCCTACCCCCCTACCCATGTGACACCCCCCCTCCTTGCTCTCTAAGATGCGATTCCCAGCTGTATGAAGGAGGAGGAGGAGGAGGAGGAGGAGGAGGAGGAGGAGGGAGGGGAGGAGGAGGAGGAGGAAGAGGAGGAAAGGGAGGGGAGGGGGGGGAGGAGGAGGGGAGGAGGAGGAGGAGAGGAAGAGGAAAGAGAGGAGGAAGAGGAAGAACAAGAAAAAATACGAGACAGGAACAGGAACCGGAATAAAACTAAAAAGAAAGAAAAAAAGACAAAAGAATTGCAAAAAAAAAACAAAACAGTGCAGTGCAATAAAAAAATTATCCTTTCTCTTTATTCTCCTTCTCTATCCCCTCTTCCGTTGATCTGAGAAAGGCCACGCCGACACCGGACGCATCGCGGTTGTCACTTGTCGGTTTGGTCACGTGACTTCTGAGATAAGTCTTGGCGGAGAGAGCATGAGTATAATGAATTTTAATTAATTTACTCATTATCGTTGGTTTTATTTTTATTTTCTTTGGCATTTGAGAAAGAAGGAATTATTAAAAATCTTTGCTTTTAAACATTGCGTGTTTTATATATCCGTGTTAGGGTTTTCTTTAGGCTATATATCTTTTTTTAAATCTTTCTTTATCGCCATGAAAAGAAAGCCACGGACAAGAAAGGGGGGGGGAGGGGGGAAGGGGAATCCGGGTATAGGAATTTCACTTTCTCGCCACCCCCCCCCTTCCCCCTCCTTTCGCTCGGGGTGAACCTCCCCGGTCTACATTCCCTTCCTTCGTCTGTCCATAAATATCGAATTACAAACTATTTCAAAGAGAAAATAGTCCTAATGGATGCAGTAATCATTAATACAACCAAAATAATAAATAAAGGAGGAATGGACAAGAGGAGAAACAAGGAATAAGAGAAAGAGAGGAACTGGTGAAGCGAAACGAGGCTCGGGCGAAGGGAGTGATACAGCTGTAGCGCGTGACGTCATGCTTACGTCACAGCGACCGCATACTAAAAAAAAAAACGAAAAAAAAAGAAAAAAAACGATACTCGAGTTGGCGGTCTCGTTGAGGGCAGACCCATTATGGTGCCACTATGACCTCCAAAAGCACTCGTTGAACTTGATGGTTTTTTTAGGGGGATTTATGAATATATTGTGTGTTATTGGTATATTTTCAGCGTGCTCTTGACTCGAAATCTCTGTCTGTCTCTGTACTTTGGCGATGGTTCTGTAAATGATGGCTATCGCATGCACAATAGTTCTTTCTCTCCCTTCCACCTTTCTACCTGAAACGCGTTGACGAAAAAGAGTAAAAACACACACACACAAAGCAACAATGAAAACAATAGGTGGACCAGTGACCGTAAAGCAAACACACACACACACACGCACTTACACACTCGAACTGACGTCAAGGAACACTTGTTGGACTGCATAATGGATAACATTAATTAGTCTGAAAGAGAGAGACAAATTAACTGACCGCTTGAAATAGCCCTAAGGGACTCCCACGTGATCTGCTAGTCAGTTATTTCGGAATATTAATTGTAAGGAGAATTGGTGCGAACTATTGGAAAAAAATCAGACCTCTTTCAGACTGTTATATCCATACACATGGTCATATACACATACATAGCACCCATTAACACACTTCTAAACACACAAACGTTCCCCAAACACTTCCAAACGATCACAAAACACTTCCAAACACACACACTGTAAACAGACACTTCGTCCACACACACACACATGTAAACAACACTTCAGTCACACACACACACACATGTAAACAGACACTTCCAGTCACACACACACACACACACGCACCCTCAAAACGTGGGAAAATTTGTCCATGTCTTTACCGTTTGCCGTGCGCGATGGAGTCCGCAATGGCTGAGTTCAGAGAGCCCAAGACATTCTTTGTGGCCTTGAGGGACTCCCTTCTGATGTCGGTGGCAATCATGGTGCTGCTGAAGTCACCGGTTCCGAGCTAGACACTTGGCTGAGGTTCTGGAGGGACTGCCTCTGTGACCCGACGTGGCGCGAGGTCGGCGAGGTCGGACCGGACGAACTCGGAGGAGGAGCCCGAAGTACAAAAAGAAGTATACAGGGAGGCGATCGATGCTGAGCTTGTGGGAGGCAAAGGTACCGGGTTCCCAAGTGTTTTTTTTCCTCTTTTCCTTTTAAATCTCTACACTCACAGGTGTTCTTTCACAATCCAGGTGTCACTTTAGAGTACTGTGGGTAACTTCCTTCTTTTCTTCCCAAGATCCTTTCGGTCTTTGAGAAAAAGGGACGAATAAGTAGCTCGAGGTGTGAAGACTTGTATCTGGCGGCGAGTGGTCGAAACAAAAGCGAAAATCTCCAACGACGATCCGAAAGCGTGTTGATCTTTCCGTCACACAAACACTCAAAAAAATATTCTCCCAAAAAGATAACTGTGTTGGCGAAGCTCGAGGGATTGGTGAGCGAGCGGGAGAGGGAGCGACCGTGATCCGCGAGGCTCTGAGCTGATCTGTGCCAGACGCGAGGCCGCCCCGCTATTTATACGCGCGGCCGAAGCGGCTTGCTCATGCGTGCCGTCGGGGTCTGGCCGAGGCGGTGATGACAACGGCGTGTGGTGAGGGAGGTGGTGGTGGTGTGGCAGAGATGGTGGTGGTGAGGGTAACGGGATGTGGTGAAGGAGGTGGTGGTGGTGCAGAGATGGTGGTGATGACAACGGCGTGTGGTGAGGGAGGTGGTGGTGGCAGAGATTCTGGTGGTGAGGGTAACGGATGTGGTGGAGGAGGTGGTGGTGGTGGCAGAGATGGTGGTGTGATGACAACGGCGTGTGGTGAGGGAGGTGGTGGTGGTGGTGGCAGAGATGGTGGTGGTGAGGGTAACGGGATGTGGTGAAG
>NW_020870139.1:1844204-1858991 GCF_003789085.1 Penaeus vannamei | reverse complement strand
TCGTCTCTCTTCCCTCCCCGGTCCTCTTTCACTCCCTCCTCCTGACAACTTCCGTACCTCTATTTTCCCACCCTCCCTTATCTCTCTCCCTCTCCTCAGCTCTTTTCCCTTTTCTCTACTTTATTCCCTCTCTCTCTCCCGGCATTCCCTCCCCTTTCTCTTTATTCCTTCTTCTTCTCTCTCTTTTATTCTTTCTCCCTTCTCTCACTCCCTTCTCCTGACTACTCCCCTCTTCTCTTTATTCTTCATCCTCTCACCTTCTCTCTTCTTAATTCCCTTTCCCCTCTCCGCATCTCCCTCCTCTCCCTCTTCGTCATCATCCCCCTCTCTCTTTTCATTCCCTTCCTTCTCTCTCCGTCATCTCCCCTCCTCTCTTGTTTCATTTTCCCTCTCCTCTCTCTTATTCATTCCCTCTCCATCATCCCAACTTGCCCCTCCTATCTCTCCTTTATTCCCTCTTCCTCTCCTTTCCTGCCTCCTTCCTCTCTCTTTTCTCCTCTCCCCCCGCCTTCTCCCTCCCCTTTTCTCTCTTTATTCCCCCTCCACTCCGTCATCCCCCTGCCCCCCTGCTCTCTCTTTATTCCCTCTTCCTCTCTTTCCTTCCTCCTCTCTCTTTCTCTCTCCTCTCTTCCCTCCCCCTTTCCCCCCTCCCCATTTCTCTCTCTTTATTCCCTTCTTGCTCTCCGTTCCGATCCTGCCGTCTCTCTCTTCTCCGTCTCTTCCATCCCCCCAATCCCCCCAAATTCATATTCACTTATTTTTTTTGTCCCCCCCCCTTTCACCTTTCTCTCTCTTTATTCCCTCTTCCTCTCCTTTCTTCCTTCTCTTCCTCCCCCTATCCCCCTCCCCTATTCTCTCTCTTTATTCCCTTTCCTCTCCTTTTCCCTTCCTCCTCTCTCTCTCTCCTCTCTTCCCTTCCCCATCCCCCTCCCCTTCTCTCTCTTTATTCCCTCTTCCGACTACTTCCTTCTCCTCTCTCCTTCTTCCCTCAACCATTGCTCCCCCTCCCCTTTCTCTCTCTCTCCTCTCTTCCCTCCCCCTTCCCCCTCCCCTTTCTCTCTCTTTATTTCCCCCATCCACCTCGTCATCCCCCTGTCCCTTTCTCTCTTCTTTTATTCCTTCTTCCTCTTCCTTTCCTTCCTCCTCTCTCTCTCTCCTCCCTCCCACCTTCCCCCTCCACCCTTCCCCCTCCCCTTTCTCTCTCTTTTTTTTTATCCTTCTTCCTCTTCCTTTCCTTTCCATCCTCTCTCTCTCTCCTCAAACCGGAAAAACTTCCATCCCCCTTCCCCTCCTTTTTCTCTTCTTTTCTCCCCCTTTCTTTCCTTCCCTTTCCTTTCCCTTCCTCTCGCTCTCTCCTCTTTCCCTCCCCCTGCCCCTCCCCTTTCTCTCTCTATTCACCCCCCCCTCTTCCTCTCCTTTCCCTCCTCCTCTCTCTCTCTCCTCTCCTTCCCTCCCCCTTTCCCTATCCCCCCTCCCCTTTCTCTCTCTTTATACCCTCTCATCCCCCTGTCTCCTCTCTCTCTCTTTATTCCTTCTTTTCTCTCTTTCCTTCCTCTTCTCTCTCTCCTCTCTTCCCTTCCCCTTCCCCTCCACTCTCCGTCATCCCCCTGTCCCTCTCTCTCTCTCTTTATTCCCTCTTCCCCTCCTTTCTTCCTCCTCTCTCTTCCTCTCCCCCCCCCCGCCTTCTCCCTCCCCTTTCTCTCTACTCCCCCTCCATCTCCGTCATCTCCCTGACCTCTCTTTCTCTTCTTTATTCCCCCTTCCTCTCCTTCCCTTCCTCCTCTCTCTTCTCTCCCTTCCTTTCCACCTCGTCTCCCACCACCCACCACCACAGCTTTCGAATCAAACCCCGAACCATGTGTTGGTGCTCGTGCGGCCGCCATAACGTTATAATGCAAAACAAATGCTTGAGGGTCGTGACATAACACATAAATATGCTAATGACGCAATTTAGTTTGGCCCTCGGTGTGGTCGTTCGGGTTTCGTGGGGTGGGGGGGTGGGGGGGTGAGGAGGATGGTAGGTATAGGGTAAGGGGAGGGGGGGAGGGGGAGATGGTGGAGGTAGTGGTCGTTTTTAAGTTTAGAAAAAGGGTGGTAGCATAAGAGGCTCGTTTTTTTCTTTTATATATATATATATATACTATATTAATATATATATATATATAATATATATATATATATGTATATATATATATATATATATATTATATATATTATATATATATATATATATATATATATATATATATTATATATATATATATATATATATATATATATATATATATATATATATATATAATATTTTTTTTTTTTTTTTTTTTTTTTTTTTTTTTTTTTTTTTTTTAGTTTATTTATTATTATATTTTTTGGGGTGGGGGATTGGTGAGGGAGGGGAAAGAGTCGTTTGGAGAGGTGGAAAAGGTCGTTAATGGGGCAAAGGGTCTTTCTTTGGGGGGGGGATTTGGAAGATTCAGAAAAATTAACATGTTTGGCGTTACTTTAGTAAAGTGTAGAAAATAATACGATAAATCTGATAGAAAGAATATTAAAATATCAGTAATGATATATATGTTAACCTGTTTATGTTGCTCTCTCTCTCTCTCTCTCTCTCTCTCTCTCTCTCTCTCTCTCTCTCTCTCTCTCTCTCGCTCTCTCTCTCTCTCTCTCTCTCTCTCTTACTTTCACTCTTACTCTCACTCTAGAGGTAGAAGGGAGTCATTTTGGAGTTATCATTAGTCGTTTGGGAATTGCATGTGGTCGTAGAAAAGGTTCATAAGGGAGTAGAATTTAATTTGAATGAGACTCGAAAAGTCGTAAATTTGGCTTTTGAAGGTGGAAGGAGGGGAGGGAGTGGAAGGAGGAGGGATAGGGAAGGAGGACGAGAGAAGAGAGAAGAAGAAAAAAGAGAAAGAGAGAGTGAGAGAGAGAGAGAGTGACAGAGTGACAACACCACAACACACACACACACACAGATAGAGAGAGAGAGAGAGATGAGAGGATAGGAAGAAAGCGAAGAGCTGACACACGACACATGTATTTCACACACAACAACAGAGAGAGAGATAGAAAGAAGAGAGAGGAGAGAGAGAAGAAGAGAGACAGGAGAGAGAGAGAACAGAGAAAGAGAAAGAAGATGATAGACAGAAGAGAGAGGAAGACAGAAGAGAGAAGAGCGAGGAGGAGAGAGGGAGAGGAGGAGAGAGGAGAATTGAGAATTATATGTATCATCATATATATATTATATATTAATATTATATATATATATATATATATATATATATAATAATATATATATTATTATATACATATATAATACATACAAGTATACATAGAGAGAGAAAGAGAGAGAAAGAGAGAGAGAGAGAGAGAGCGTGAACAGAGAGTGACCACACACACACACATACACACACAGAAGAGAGAGAGAGGAGAGACGAGAGAGAGGAGAGAGAGAGCAGGAGATGAGAGGAGAGAGAGAGAGAGAGAGGAGAGAGAGAGGAGAGAGACGAGAGAGAGAGAGAGAGAGAGAGATTGATATACATATGTATATATATATATATATTATATATATATATATTATATATATTATATATATAATATATATATATATATTACATACAAGTATACATAGAGAGAGAAAGAGAGAGAAAGAGAGAGAGAGAGAGAGAGTGAAGACAGACAGGACAGACATAGAGACAGTGAGAGAGTATGAACACAGCGTAAATACATATATATGATATCATTTTCTTTATTAAGATTTATCATATAGTACTACATTTACACTTCTACTAAAATAGCGCAGACTATATTAATTTCCTGAATCTTGCTATCATTCATAAAAAAGTAATAACACTTTCGAGCAAACATTAAACAGTTTCATTTATGTCTTTGTGTTAAATGAATATTTTTCTTAAACAAAAAAGATTGTAATAATTGCAGTTCAGACTTAGTGCTTATATATTTATCTAGTATTGCAATGGAAAATGTGAAATGATGATTATAATGCTATGACTACCGGTTATGTAATTACTACTACTACTACTACGGCTACTACTACTACTACTACTACTACTACTACTACGACTGCAACTACTGCTACTATTGCTACTACTGCTACTACTGCTACTACTGCTACTACTACTACTACAACTACTACTACTTCGACTACTACTACGACGACTACTATAATTACTATTACGACTACTACGACTACTACAACTACTACTACTACTTCTACAACTACTGCTACTACTACTACTACTACTGCTGCTACTGCTACTATACTCCACTAGTACTGTAGTTGTTGTTGCCTCTGATCCAATTACTGTTATTATTAACGAAAATTATGATAATGATGATAATAAAGATGATTATGATTATGAAAATGATAATGATTATGTGACGATGATGATGAAGATGATAATGATGATGATGTTGACGATGACAACGGTGATAAAGATGAAAGTTACATAGATAATGAGGATGATATTTGATATCAGTGATCAGGAAAGTCATGAATAAATAAATAGATAAACAAATGAATAAATAAAACAAAGACATAAAAGAAACGAAAGATAAAAACGAGAACATGCCCACATAAGTAGATTAAGATAAGAGAAAGACAAGGAAACGGACGCGTTTGTTTAATCCTCTTTCGCTTTATCTTAAACCAGTAATGATGTTGATCTAATTATGATGACTACAACAAAATAATGATACAAGAAATTATAGTATTAATAAAATTAGAAATAATTATGACAATGATACTACCGCTGCTGCTACTACCACTGGTATTAATGCAATTATTTCTACTACTACTACTACTACTGCTGCTACAACTGCTACCACAACCACCACCACCACCACTACTACTACTACTGCTACAACTGCTATCACCACCACCACTACTACTACTACTACTGCTACAACTGCTACCACCACCACTACTACTACTACTACTGCTACAACTGCTACCACCACCACTACTACTACTACTACTACTGCTACAACTGCTATCACCACCACCACTACTACTACTACTGCTGCTGCTGCTGCTGTTGCAACTACTACTACTACTGCAATGAATTTTGTTAAGGAGTATAATGATAATGACAACAATGAAAACAATGACAATGAGGATACTAATGATAATGATAATGATGATGATTATGATAATAATAAAGGCAGTGATAATGATCATAGTAATAACATTAATGTTGATAATTGTGATGATCAAAATGATGATGATAAAACAATCATAAAAATAATAATGATAATGTTAATAATAGTAACAATGACAGTGATATTAATGATAACAATAATGATTAAAATAACGATGATAGTAATAAGAAAACAAGAATAATATGAAGAGAATTGATGATAATAATTGCAATAATAATCATAGCAACAATAACAACAAAAGCAAAGACAATAACTGATAGTTATAACAATAATCCTGATAATGATAATGATGATGATAATAATAGTAATATAATAATAATAATAATAATAATAATAATAATGATGATGACATTAATAATAACGGTAATGATGCTAATAACGATAATGATAATTAAAATCATAGCAATAATGATAAGAGAAATGATAATTATACTGATAATAATGATAATGATAACAAATATATGTGACTTTTAATAATAATGATAGTAGCTATAGGAATAACAACAATGATGATAAAGATGATGATGATGTTGAAGATACTGATTATAATGATAATGATAATGATATTACTAATGATAATGATAATAATAATAATAATAATAATAATAATAATA
Organism: Penaeus vannamei; assembly: GCF_003789085.1. NCBI lineage: Eukaryota > Metazoa > Arthropoda > Malacostraca > Decapoda > Penaeidae > Penaeus > Penaeus vannamei. The sequence continues at coordinate 1,853,196 of NW_020870139.1, read as the reverse complement.
ATAATAATAATAATAATAATAATAATAATAATAATAATAATAATAATAATAATAATAATAATGATAATAATAATGATTAATGATAATGATAATAACAATAATATAATGATAATAATAATGATAGTAATAATAACAATAATCCTAATAACAATAATGATAACAATGATAACGATAATGAAAAATGGTAATAATAATAAGGATGATAATAATAATGAATAATGAATGATAATGAATCACCACTAAAATTTAACGGCATTTAATTTGAGCTAAGACACATTCCTGGTAAAAATTTCATAACTGTTATCATAACATTTTGAGTTCTCCTGCTAGTCAACGCACATACACACAAACGGAAAACAACAAACAAATAAACTAACAACGCGACCAAAATCATAACCTCCTGGCGGTAATAATAATAACACCAATAATGACAATGTTTATATTAATAAAAACAATGACAATAACAAACAGGAAAAGAAAAAAATATCAATGCCAAACAGTGATTATAAAAAAAAAATAACACCCATCATCACCCTGATATTGATAAGAAACACAATAAAAATAAATAATTATAAAACAAAAACAAATTGATAGCGATTTGAGAAAGAATGTGTGAGGAGAGTACCAGGTTGTGATACGTAACAAAAACACACGTACAAACGTTTATAGGCGCAGAAACGTTTAACAAGGAGACATAAAACGTTTTCGCGTGACCAATAAGAGAGCCAAATGGGTGTAGCAAATAAAGGCAACGAGTGGGCGTCACTAGGGCGATGCGAAGAGTAGGTGGGCGTGAACACAATGGAACACGCCCCCTTTTCAACCTCTTGGTAATTTCGAAATGAAAGACACGCACTTTGGATACTGTGAAATGGGAAATCTCAGGCAGAATTCCAGATGAAATTTCAGGTTGGTGGAAAAATAGAGTATGGTTATATGAAAAGATACATGAATAAATAGATATTGATATATGAATATATATATATATATATAGATATAGATGTATATATATGTGAGTGCGTTTGTGTGTACGTATATATATATATATATATATATATATATATATATATATATATATATATATAATATATATATATATATATATATATATATATATATATATATATATATATATATATATATATATATATATATATACATATATATATATATATATATATATATATATATATATATATATATATATATATATATATATATATATATATATATATATATATATATATATATATATATATATATATATATATATATATATATATATATATATATATATATATATATATATATATATATATATATATATATGCATATGTATAAGTATGTGTGTGTGTATGTATATATACATACATATAAATATACCCATATACATCTATGTGTACGTACATACTTACAGGTATATATATATATATATATATATATATATATATATATATATATATATATATATATATATATATATATATATATATATATATATATATATATATATATATATATATATATATATATATATATATATATATATATATATATATATATACGTACACACAGAACGCACTCACATATCTTTATCTATCTATCTATCTATCTATCTATCTATCTATCTATCTATCTATCTATCTATATATATATATATATATATATATATATATATATATATTCATATCAATATGTATTTATCAATCTATCACTCTATTTTCTCTCTCTCTCTCTCTCTCTCTCTCTCTCTCTCTCTCTCTCTCTCTCTCTCTCTCTCTCTCTCTCTCTCTCTCTCTCTCTCTCTCTCTCTCTCTATATATATATATATATATATATATATATATATATATATATTACACACACACAGCGAAAACTTTCATGTACACCTCCCTTCTTCCCTAAAGGAGAAGACATACTCTGCGCCTGAATCCATAGAAAACGGGATTGAATCGCACAAGTCACCTTCACCATCTCTTCACTTTCTGCCGCTTGGTCGACGCCCACTGCTGATTGTGAGGGCGTGGAAAGGGGGGGGGGTATGAGGACCGTGTACCAGAGCAAAATAGGGCGGGTGTTTATTTATTCATATTTTTATCAATTTATTTGCTTATCTTTTTTTTTTTTTTTTTTTTTTTTTTTTTTTTTTAATCAATCCACATAGCCTCGGCGGAAATGGCGGGATTGGCTTTAGTCCACGTGTGTTCCGGCTTGTTTGGCTATATTACCCGCGCACTGTTCCCAAAGCCGGATGCTGCTATTTTTCTTTCTTTCTCCGCAGCTTCCTTCTTACGAGAGGCGATCGCTCCGGCAGATCATCCTGATATCATCGGCTTCGTTGTTGATCCCTTTTGTCTGCTGCGAAACAGGAGATTGCAAGCGCTCGACGATGCGTCTGTTCCCCCTGTCTGTGCTCTTCTCTTTTCCTTTCTCTCTCTCTCTCTCTCTCTCTTTCTCTTCTTTCTTTCTTGCGTCTGTTCCCCCAGTCTGTGCCCTTCTCTTTTCCTTTCTCTCTCTTTCTTTCTTTCTTTCTTGCGTCTGTTCCCCCAGTCTGCGCTCTCTCTTTTCCTTTCTCCCTCTTTCTCTCTCTTTTCTCTTTCTTTCTTTCTTGCGTCTGTTTCCCCAGTTTGCGCTCTTCTCTTTTCCTTTCTCTCTCTTTCTCTTTCTTCTTTCTTTCTTGCGTCTGTTCCGCCAGTCTGTGCTGCTTCTCTTTTCCTTTCTCTCTCTTTCTCTCTTTCTCTCTCTCTCATTCTTTCTTTCTTGCGTCTGTTCCCCCAGTCTGTGTTCTTTTTTCCTTTCTCTCTCTTTCTCTCTCTTTCTTTCTTTCTTTCTTTATTGCGTCTGTTCTACCAGTCTGTGCTCTCTCTTTTCCTTTTCTCTCTATTTCTCTCTCTCTCTCTCTCTCTTCTTGCGTCTGTTCCCCCAGTCTGTGCTCTTCTCTTTCCTTTCTCTCTCTTCCTCTTTCTTTCTTTCTTGCGTCTGTTCCCCCAGCTCTGCAGCTCTTCTCTTTCCTTTCTCCCTCTTTCTTCTTCTCTCTTCTCTTTCTTTCTTCTGCGTCTGTTTCCCCCAGTTTGCGACTCTTCTTCTTTCTCTCATCTCTCGGCCTTTCTCTTTCTTTCTTTCTTTCTTGCGTCTGTTTCCGCCCATGTCTGTGCTCTTCTCTTTTCCTTTCTCTCTCTCTCATTCTTTCTTGTCTGCGTCTGTTTCCCCCAGTCCTGTGTATCTTTTTTCCTTTCTCTCTCTTTTCTCTCTCTTTCTTTCTTCTTTCTTCTATTGCGTCTCCGTTCTATCCAGTCTGTGGTGCTCTTCGCTTCCTTTCTCTCTATCTGCTCCTCTCTCTCTCTCTATCTCTCTTTCTTGAGTTCTGTTATCCCCAGTCTGGCATCTTGCTCTTTTCTTTTCTCTCTCTTCCTCTTTCTTCTCTTTCTTGCGTCTGTTCCTCCAAGCCTGTGGTGCTCTTCTCTTTCCCTCTCTCTCTCTTTTCTCTCGATTTCTCTCTCTCTCTCTCTCTCCTCTCTCTCTCTCCTGCCCCTCCCCCGATCCTCCCATACTCTCTCTCTCTCTCCCTCTCTCTCTCCTCATCTCTCTCGTCTCTCTCTCTCTCTCTCTCTCTCTCTCTCTCCGCTTCTCTCGCCTCTCTCTCTGCTCTCTCTCTTTCCTTCTTATTTTATTTGGTTTAGATCTCTAAGAAAGGCCACAAAAATAACAAAAGCTGGGAAAAATCCCTTTCACAAACTAAGACCAACAAGCCTATTATGAGACTCACATACGTTTTCAACAAGCCTTGTGGTCAACGAGAGAGAAATACGAGGAGCAATTGTAAAAGGAGGGAAAAAAATGCTATTCAATGGAGCGTTAGAATCCATTCAGGAGACATACGACGACCAGCGCCAGCCTGTTTAGGACACTCCATCTACTCCCTTACTCTCTCCCCCCCTTCCCTGGGCTATTACTCCCCCCCTCTCTAGTCTATTACCCTTCTCTCTGTGTTACTTCTCCCTTTTGCCTCTGTGCTCCCTTTCCTTATTCATATCCCGGCCCACTGGGTTCGGCTTTCGAGTTTCTGAAAGTGAAATGTGGCGGAGATTACCGTAGATTATAAAGTTGAGGAATGATACAACAGTAACAATTATATATATATATATATATATATATATATATATATATATATATTATATATATATATTATATAGATATATATTTTATATCTAATAGATATATAAATGTACATATATATGTATGTGCATATATGTATAATATATATTATATGGTATATATTATGTATATATATATATATATATATATATTATATATATATAATATATATAATATATATAATATATATATAATTTATACATATATTATATATTATATAATATAATAACTATATATATATATATGTATACATATGACATACATATATATGTACATTATATTTATATTTATATATATATATATATATATATATATATATATATATATATATATATATATATATATATATAGATAGAATGAGACGAGAGAGAGAGAGAGAGAGAGAGAGAGAGATAGAGATAGATAGATATATATAGATATATATGCTATATATACATATATATAGATAGATAGATAGAAAGACAGATAGATACACACGCACATATTGTATATATGTATATACATATATACAATATACACACATGTAGGTATGCATGTATGTATGTATGCAGGTATAAATGTATGTAGGCAATAAGACTGGTAATAACACTGATGACCTGAACCATAAGAACAAAAATATGAAAACAAAAACTAATAACCGAATCGTCAATAAGAATGGTAACCAACCCATCAAAAATAACCGTAAGTAACTAACTAAGTAAGTAAGCAAGCAAATAATTAACCAAATGAATAAGTAAATACGTAAGTAACTATGTAAGTATTTAAGTAATCACCTAAATAAGCAAATAAGTAAGTAAATGAATAAGTAAATACGTAAGTAATTAAGTAATCACCTAAATAAGCAAATAAGTAAGTAAATGAATAAGTGAATACGTAAGTAATTAAATAAACACCTAAATAAGCAAATAAGTAAGTAAATAAATAAGTGAATACGTAAGTAATTAAGTAATCACCTAAATAAGCAAATAAGTAAGTAAATGAATAAGTGAATACGTAAGTAATTAAGTAATCACCTAAATAAGCAAATAAGTAAGAATAAGTAAATGTAAGTAATTAAGTAATCACCTAAATAAGCAAATAAGTAAGTAAATGAATAAGTGAATACGTAAGTAATTAAGTAATCACCTAAATAAGCAAATAAGTAAGTAAATGAATAAGTAAATACGTAAGTAATTAAGTAATCACCTAAATAAGCAAATAAGTAAGTAAATGAATAAGTGAATACGTAAGTAATTAAGTAATCACCTAAATAAGCAAATAAGTAAGTAAAATAGTGAATACGTAAAATTAAGTAATCACCTAAATAAGCAAATAAGTAAGTCAATGGTAATAAAATGAATAAGTAAAGACGTAAGTAATTAAGTAACCACCGAAATAAACAAATTAAATCACAAAATCACAAAACTGGAAACTGAAAAGAAGCTTTCCGCCGGCACTGCAACGAGTGGGAGGCAGCATCGACCTTCTCCTCATTAAACACAGTTATCCAGAGTCATTATTCCATATAATTGCCTGTCTGAGTCTGATGAAATATTGCGCATTTGAAGGCAGAACATTTGCGTCACATTTTCCTCTCTTTCGTGGTATTATTAGCATCATATCATCAAGAAGAGACGTAGAGGTTAGTCGGTAGTAAACGTATTAGAAATTGTGGATGGGGACGTTTAGATATTATCTAAAAGTGATGTTACCTGTTGACATCACTTTAGTTATTGTTATTGTTATTTTCATTGTTGTTATTGTTATTTTCATTTTGTCATTATTGTTAATGTTATTTTCATTATTGTTATTGTTATTTTATTATTGTTATGTTATTTTCATTATTGTTATTGTTATTTTCATTAATTATTATTGTTATTGTTATTGTTCATTATTGTTATTGTTATTTTCATTATTGTTATTGTTATTTTCATTATTGTTATTGTTATTATTGTTATTTTCATTATTGTTAATGTTATTTTTCATTATTGTTATTATTGTTATTTTCATTATTTCTTATTGTTATTTTCATTATTGTTATTGTTCATTATTCATTATTGTTATATTACCATTATCATTATTATATTATCATTGTAGACATAGATAGATGGAGAGAGAGATGAAGATAGAGAGAGAGAGAGAGAGAGAGAGAGAGAGAGAGAGAGAGAGAGAGAGAGAGAGAAGAGAGAGAGAGAGAGAGAAGAGAGAGACAGAGAGACAGAAACAGAAACAGAACAGACAGAGACCAGAGACAGAAACAGAAAGACATAGAGAGGAAGCGAGTGAAGGTTTCTACCTCGCATTGAGTCTAGCTTCAAGTCCATCGGCCGATCAGGAACACAATGTGACCCAAGAGGACCATTATCCATAGGCCGACGGCAGAGTGGAGAGTCGGGGCAAAGCAATGCTCCTTTCCCCTTATCCTTGTCCCTCTCTCCCCCCCCCCCTTATATTCTCTCTCTTCCCCCTTCCTCCTCGCTCTGTATGTGTGTGTGTGGGGGGGGGGGTTGTTTGTGTGTGCGGGTGTTGATTCTGCGTGTGTGTGTGTTTGTTTATTTTTGTGTGTTTATGTGTTTGTTTGTGTGGGCGTGTGTTGATTCTGCGTGTGTGTGTGTTTGGTAATTTGTTTGTGTGTAGGGGTGCGTTTGTGTCTTTCTTATTTTGATTTTATCTATTTATTTATTCATTTATACTGTGTTGATTCTGTGTGTGTTTGAGTTTGTTTATTTGTTTGTGTGTAGGTATGCGTTTGTGTCTTTTTTATTTTTATTTTATTTATCTATTTATTCATTTATTCTGTGTTGATTCTGTGTGTTTGATTTTATTTGTTTGTGTGTATGGGTACGTTTGTGTCTTTCTTATATTTATTTTATTCATTTATTTATCTATCTATTCATTTATTCTTGTAACGCCCTTATCACTGACGAGATTAAGGTACTGATATCTTAGGGGAAAGGGTAAGTATGAAGAGAAATATCACATGGGAAAGGGAAAAGTATGAAAAGAAAGCGGGTGAGGAATAATTCATAATTAGGAAGATTTAAAATGAGTATTCGTAAGTTATCCCTATTCGACCTACTTCAAGGAACAGACGTGCATATAATTACTAGATTAAACACAAACACAATGGACGACGGCAAGGATACGCTAGATATTTGTTTACATCTTCGCGTCTAGAAGAAAAAGGGAGGGGGAAAAAATGAGAAAGATGGAAAAGATTAGATTAGATCAAAAGATGTTTGTCAAAATCTCGTTTCTCTAAAAGCATTTCCATGTCCTCGTGATTCTAGAACAACGTGCTTAACAGAGTCATTCTCTCTCTCTCTCTCTTTCTCTCTAATTATCTATCTCCCCCCCCCCCCACTTTCTCTCGCTTTCTATTCGTGCATTTAGTCACTAACCAGCGTGGTTCTATCTTCCTCGGACTCTATAAATACCTCTATTCTTTTCTCTCTACCTCTCTCTCTCTCCCCTCCTCTTCCTTCTCCCTCTGTCACTTTTCCTCAATCTGATTCGCCCTCGCCCTTCACCCTCCCCCCCCTGCCCCCCTCCCCTCCCCCTCCCCCTACTCTCATCTTGAAGCAACACCATTATCTTCCGTGAAGTCTTTGATGACTCTAATGCGATTTCTTAGACTTGATCACATGCGGTGTTGTTGGAAAATAAGCCAAGCTGTTTTCACGGAGAGTTATTTAATAATTCATCAGGAGAGTGAGTGTGATCGTTTTTTTATACTTATATACGCGACTATTTAGCTGTGTATCTATTTCCGTGTTTGTATATTCGTTTGTTTTATCTATCTTCTTATCTACCTATCTACTTCCCTTCGCGTTTTATTATTTCTTCTCGATTAAACAACTCCCACTTTCCGTTTTTGAAATATGAATCTTAATGATATCAATCTTAGGGTCTAAAGGCCCATCTTGGGTCGTTAGGTTGTCATTTGTGTATTATAACTTATGCTAAAACAACCCAAGTGTTAAAGACAGAAATCTCATTCTTCATATTCTTCAAAATCTTTTTAAACTCACTTTTTTCTTTATTGCTTCCTTGTTCTCATTCACCTGTATTTTACTCACATACATAAACCCACTTTCAATGATCAATTTAGTACATATATCACATTAGAAGTGTTAGTCTATTTATTTCCAAGGCCTTTCCACTTTGCATAAGAGAGTCTCACAACTTTGTCCAAACAATTCTATTTCGTTCATAAACAGGATCTGATTTTTATCCATCTATGACCCCATTTATATCCAGCTCGTAATCATCTGAAAACCGAAGTCAAAAATTATCATATATTAAGCAAACAGCAGAGATGAAAGGTTGTCTTCCTGAAGTATTCCTCTCCTAATCTCTACGCATTCTCCTAGTATATATTAGGATTTTTATTTATCTATTTACTTATTTATCTATTATTTATTATTTATTATTATTATTATTATTATTATTATCATTTTATTTATTTATTATATTTTATTTATTATTATTATTATTATTATTTCTATTATTATTATTTATTATTATTATTATCATATATATATTGTTTTGCATATTTTATGTCGAGCTTTAACTGTCTCTCTCACGCTGTTCTGTATTACTGCTGCTTTGTTGCTTTATATATCGAGGATAATGTTCATGGTGACACGACAACCGATGTTCCTATGAAGACAATGAAGATATTCTACTTCCCATAAGACAGACGACCCCATCGTATATCAACCTATTACAGTGTTATCATCATTATTATTATTGTTGTTATGATTTTTATTATCATCATTATTATCCTAGTCATTATCGTCATCACTATTATTACTATCATTATCATTCACACCATTCTTATTTTCTATAATCCTCA
>NW_020870139.1:1836704-1839204 GCF_003789085.1 Penaeus vannamei | reverse complement strand
CTCTCTTTTCTCTCTCTCTCTCTCTCTCTCTCTCTCTCTCCCTTCTTCTCGGGCATTTCTCGACGGGTCAGTAAACTTTGGAGCGCAAATTTTCTTGTTTTGCAGCGGTATGTCTTCTTAATTTCGCCACACAAAAGCGGAGAGTTGTGTGATGTGGGTTTACGAGTAGAGGTCTGAGGTCGACGCGAAGATTTTCCTTTTTTTTTTTCTTTCTTTTTTTTTTTTTCTTTTTTTTTCTTTTCGTTCTCGTCTCTCGAGGATACTAAAAACTCGATCAGGAAGGTTCACTCGAGAGACACAGGAGCCAGGACTTCGGGGGCTTCGACGTCGGGACCTTCGGTATAATTTCCGAAAGAGCTGGTGAAGGGGGGGAGGGAGAGACTTCGGTATAAATTTCCGAAAGAGCTGGTGAGGGACGCAGGGAGGAGAGGGAGAGGGGGAGGGAGGGCGGGATGGGGGGAAGAGAGGGAGGAGGGGGGGGAGAGGGGGAGGGGAGGGGAAAAGGGGAGAAGGGAGAGAGGGAAGGGGGAGGGCACTGCTTTACGTTTTGCATAGAGGTCTTCAGAAGGTTTTCACTATGCATTTTTTCAATTTCTTTTTTTTTAAAGGGGGGTGGAGTTTTTTTTAGGGAATGTCGTGTCAAGAAGAGCCAAAAAAAAAAAAAAATAGAGAGGGAATGAAGACCATTTTTTTTTTTTTTTTTTTTTTTTTTTTTTTTTTTTTTTTTTTTTATACCATCAGTTGATTATCATATAGTGTGAATCGGATTTCTCTTTTTTCCTCTCTCGTGACTTTGATGCATCCAAATACTATTACATTTTTTGACGTTCGTGATTTCGAACCTTATTTGATTTCTCATTTATATTCATGATCGAGGGTAAACATATGAATATCTGCCTGGTGTTTGACTGACGAACAAACCAGGTTCCAGAAATAAGAAGAATAAAAAAGAAAAAAAGAAGAAAAAAGGAAAAAGAAGAGCAACGCAGTGGGGTGGGGGGGGGGAATCTCCCTCTCCTCCCCCTCCCTTCCCCTTCCCCTCCTCCCTCCTCCACTCCGTAAATTGGACTGAAACGAAAAAAAAACTCTTTGATTGCTTGCGAATTAAAACAATGCATTAATCATCTTTTCCTTGATTAATCACTTTTGTCATCATTCGCCAATCCACATCCTTTAAGTTTTGATCCTGGGAATATTTACTCGAATTCGTGTCCTTATAAATAGTATATAAAAGAAGTTTTTCTTTCTAATCAATGTAGTATAGTAATTACTCATGAAATGTTTATTAAAATACGTTCTCAAACGTTTATTTTATATGTATTAATGCTTTGTTTTATTTGTCTGGTTTCCCGAATGTCTTTATTTTAGAAGCAAGGGAGAAGGGAGTGAGTTATTTCATTCCTAAAGTCATTACCCGTTTTTCTTGGGATGTTTGTTTACTGCAGGGCTAGAAAAACAAAATGTTTGTTTGGAGAAGTGAGGGTGACTTTATGGGGAATGACAAAACTCGGCTCGGAGAGAGTTTATATATAAAATTGAAAGGCTTGTTTCATTTGGACTTTATGGATCGTAGTGTCACTCTCCTTTTTTTTTCATTTTTGTTTTATTTTCTTTCTTTGGATATGTCTTTTTTGGAGAGCCATTAACCTCTCTCTCTTTCTCTCTCGCTCCCTCTCTCTCTCACTTTCTTTCTTTCTTTCTTTTTCTCTCTCTCTCTCTCTTACTATCTCTCTCTCTCTCTCTCTCTCTCTCTCTCTCCCTCTCTCTCTGTCTGTCTGTCTCTCTCTCTCTCCCTCTCTCTATCTTATCTCCCTCCCCTCCCTCTCTCTCTCTCTCTCCTTCCCTCGCACTCTCTCTGTTTAAACCAAATTAAGTGACAGTGGTTGTAAACAAGCATTCCTAATGATAAGACTGTAAACTTAAAGATAATAATAGCACAGCTTTCGGAGATCTTGTACTGATAAACTAGCAGCTGTTGTACAGGAATTACGAACCAGGTTATTAAACACATAACTACGCTACGGTTCGTCTGCCTGTCATGTGTGTTATCGTCATGCCACCAAAATATAAAGATAATTACTTTGTTATTATTCGCTTGTTAATGGCTTTTGTTGGCGGATTTTGTGTTTATTTCTTTATGCAAATGAACGTGTTATGAGTGTTTGACCGATGCTTCTACATGGTGATTAGGAGGGTGGAAGCGAGCCAACATTTCTTTCTTATATTTCTTTTATAGCACACGCAACTAAACGCACACGCACATATTCACACACATCTAACATACATTCAGGCACACATATACACTTATACACACACACAAGCGTATGTATACATATACATATATTTACACATATATGTATATGCACATTCACACACTCACACACATTCAAACACATACACACATATCTGTGCGTGGTTGTATGCGTGTACGTGTGCGTGTCTATTTCTCTCTCTCTCTCTCTCTCTCTCTCTCTCTCTCTCTCTCTCTCTCTCTCTCTCT
>NW_020870139.1:1824204-1829204 GCF_003789085.1 Penaeus vannamei | reverse complement strand
GACCGTGGTGAGTCAAGAGAGAGGATGAATGTATCTGAGATGAGTGAGATGCGAGAGAGCAGTATGTGACAGACGAAGTGAGAAGAGAGACCTAAAGAGAACCATAAAAAAATTAGACAATCGGAGAAGACTCACTTCGGAGCCAGTCGCCGTATGGTTCTTTTGTGTGGAGCCTCCACCTTTCCACTTCATCATTCGTACGACATATGGGGGAGAGACACCATCGGCAATTTTCAGCACTGTGGCGCTCGAGCGTTATACGGACGCGCTCAGGTGTTGCGCGCATCCTCTGTATAACTCAGTCACTTAGGTTTATTATTTCGACTCCATCACGGTTCACACAGTATTTGGGTCTTGGCCCTTTAACTACATGATCGAATGGCTTTTGGGGATCTTTACTGGATGGGTGCGAATACAAAGGGCACGCTTTTAAAGGGGAGGATATTAGGAATTATTAAAGTATGATGCTACAAACGTTCATTCACAAGTCCGCCGTTTTTGCCATAAATGTTGGGATTTACACAGAATATTAACACTCATCGGGTATTGCCAATTCATGTCGTGAAATTATAATTTCCTGAGATGCTTCTATATTGGCTGAATCCGCTCGGTTTCTAAAGAACCTATAAAATTGAGTTCTAGGTCGTAGCACTTCTTTTCGCGCTGATATCTCCAGCTCAGCAGTATTGATCCCAGCGTTATTCTACTCTCTATACACAGCTGGCCGCTGTACCTATATAAATTATGTTTATCCCTAACTGAGTAGTAGTGACTCTACTCACTATATTAGGAGTGTCATATAATGAGAAGTCACCCCCTCTACATACCTTATATCTACTTCGCTCGTTGCTTGTGTCTGGTAGTGGGTGGTGTGTGTGAGTGCTCGATGTGTGTGTGTGTCTCTTGTGTGGTACTCAGCTATTACATTGGTCACTACATATATATGTGTATATATATAATATTTTTTTTTACATATCTCATACAGACATTATTGAGCTACGTCATATATAACCTATTTTAAATCATTATTTTCGCCGTATTTCACGTATTCACTCACGTCTACTTATACTTACCACTTATTCTCTTATGCTTGAGTCTATGCTATGAGGCCTACCACCTACCTACATCGACACGTACTTATGAATATTAATATTTATATGTATTGAGGTCTATAATTATGATTAGTAGCCTCTTTCTAACTACCATACCATTTTACCCGGCACCCATCCTCCTGGTACTTATAATATAGTACCGACCATCCAGTTCTTTTAGGCCTATCTAACGATCCTACTTATTATAATCAACGTTGCATTATGACTAACATCTTTTTACTAATATATGCTATGTAATGTCAACAACTGTTTTCCCGTCTGGGTCTTCCTATATGTAAATATAACTACATATAATAATATATGATAACTCATCAACAACATATCACATTCAATATCATACTATAGCACCTACATCACACAGTCACATACGTCATATATAGTAACTCACTTTCAGCTCACTCTACACACGCACAATCACTCATATGATCTTCTTACCATATATTACAACTATTATTACTCTATATACATATATTACATCAATCATATATAGTGATAATATAACTCATTTTTTGGCACATATTGTATCTTTAATATATAATTCAGTTGCGAAATATACGACACTGAATGAGTGTAATTTGAGATATTTTTCTACATGCCGTAAGTGTGATTCACAATACGTTATGCTGTAATACTTTCTCGGCCCGAAGTCCCCGGCAATAGGCAAACCTTTTCTTCGAATGTTTTCAACGATACGTTAATATGCTTCCCATAGTGAGACCTTATATAGTATTATGCTATTTATATCTATTATATTGTCGATCATCTTAATGATCTATATGCGATTATTATTAGTTTATTTCTCTCTATATGCATTTTATTCTTGAATCGAGCTTTATGGTAAAGGCGTAAAAGAAATAGTGATTATTCGTAGGTATGATTTTTGTAAAATTAATCAAAAGTTAATTAATTGACAAAGCTCACTTACTGGCTACGGTAAAGCCAGATTCGGACACTAGTGTCATAAATCTTGCACTGAAGTAAATATGAAATATCAAGGAATGAGAATTTATTTTCTATTATAAAGTTTAATTCTAGCTTTATATGAGCAGTAGATTTTTCTAAGTTCCGTAGTTACTCACAGCAATCCTTTTGATTTTTGTGAGTATATTATATTATCGTACTAGCGTCTAACTTGTCATTATTGTATAATCGGTTAATAGTCATTATAATCAGATCATATCATAATATGAGTGAACATTAATCTATGTTTTAAGGTCATGATAATAATCCTAATCAAACTATCATATTAGTAATAGGTGATTAGCCATTGATAAGATATGATGATATAATATAGGTAAATATATTAACTAACGATATATAATGCTATAAATGAATGAATGTATGAAATGATGATAGAAATAAATAAATAATATAACTAATAATTGATTCAATGAAGTACTACTAACTGACTAATGAAACAATATAATGATAATATATAATATATGATAGTAATATTAATACCATAACGAAATATACATACTATATATATGATATATGTGAATGATAACTAATATTAATGAAATGAATAATAATAATTCTGAATAGATATATAGTAATTACACACTAAACATGATCAATACATAATCACAGTTAAATATATATAATATAATAATATAATTATAAATTATAATTTAATACTATACAACCACACTACATAACACCATCTTACATCACAGACAACATCATTACATAATACATAATCAACACACGATATAATTATAGATACATAATTGATATAATTTAATATTTAGATAATAATAATTGATATATAAATTTAAATATAATAATCATAAAATAATAATAATAATTAATAATAATTATATAATATATAATTATAATATATATAATATATAATAATATTAATGATTGTAATAGTGTTAATGATTAGTGTATGATATAGTTAGAATAATATTAGGATAAATGTAATTAATATAATGAATTAGAATAGATAATAATGAATACAATAGATACATAACAATCGATTCTAATATTAATGATACATATAATGTATAATGTAATAATTTAGTAATAATGATATATGAAATATATATGGATAACAACTATGATTTATTATATATAAATATGTCATATAATATATACGTTATATATATATATAAAATGTATTAATGATAAAAATTATTTAAACTGAGATATATACTATAATCCATTATTATCACACTCACACTGCCACACATCTATCATCACTATGATATTTATCTCAATCTCATTATAATCATTATAATGATAACAAGTGATTATATTTATTATTCAATTATTTATTATTATTACTATTATTATCTTATTATTATCATTGTTTTATATTTATTATTTTATCATAATTATTTTATTATGATCACACACTATACAACTAATATTAATTATATTATTTATATAATTATATTATATTTTAATTAATTTAATAAACTAATACTACCTCCATCTATTATTATTAAATTATAACTATTATTATTATATATATTGGTATTTATAATATCATATTATTATATTATTTATAATATTATTAATTATTCAATCTATATATATTGATTGCTATTTAGAGTTAGTTACAGTTATAGTTGAGTCTATGAGCTATAGTTATTTGAGTATTTAGTTATGTTATGTATGAGTATTTAGTGAGTTATTTGTTTATTTTATTGTTGTTGAGTATATTATATATTATATATTATTAATTATATTTGTATTATAAATCATATATGTTATTATATTATTAATCATTAAATATATTACTGTAGTATAATTATTAACTAATATCAATTATCATCATTATTTTAATTAATTAATATTTTATTATTATTATATTATTATTATATATAAATTATTATAATCTAATATATTAAATATAATTAATCATATTATATTTAATTTTTAATTTTTGATTTAGATGTGTGAGTGTGCAGATGTTGTAGTTAGTGTGTTTATGTGTGTTGGTGTGTTGTCACTGTGTAGTGTTTGTAATTATATTAAATTTATTATTATTAATTGTAATTTATATTATTTATTATCACCATTTTATCTATCATTTACCAACTCGTGTGATTTTCCACTTTGATCAATGCTAGATACGCGAGGACAGGCCCACTAAATTTTGTGCTTTATCCAATCAGTGTTCTATTCGTCATAGCTGAGTCCGCAAAGTCCTACGTAATTCCTGAGTTACTTTTGGTTATCCCCATGGCTCATATATTATCACACAGCAATTTAGTCTTCGTAAAGTAGAGCATCTTGATTTGAGGTTAGCACATTAGTAAATGTAGGTAATATTGAAATATCTTAATCATGATGGTAAACACCCATCTTGTGTCACATTAATTAAATCCAGCACCGTTGTAGTTGAGTTAGGAGATCAATTCATGGATTTATCTTGTAGGTAACAAGTCCCATCATTACTCATGGTTTCACGTGATATTTGTTCAAATCTGTTGTTTATCGGAATTTAACATAGTCCTGTCGACTGATTAATTGTCCTAAATTGATATGTCTAATGGTAAGCCCATTAGATCGTTAACAATAAAAACGAATCAGCCATCGAGACGCGACTGCAAGGCATTATATAGAGTCCCATAGAGCAATTGGTTCATTTCTCGCATTCTATTTCCACGATAAGCAGACGGTAGTATCGATCGCCTTTAAGAGGACATGTTAGACTTCCAGGTCTCTGTCAGGACAGTGGTACCGCCTACAGTCTCTTTCTATAAGCTAACTCATACCATTTAATCATAGTTTGACTAACGTTTATCTATATGGTCTCCTTTTGGGCTCTCGGATGTGGCCAACCATCCATCTGCCGGATTTCACTGGTCTAGATAGCATGTTCCTCCATAGAGACATGACCTGATTATCAGGTGATGTAAAGTTCTCTGTGATTTC
>NW_020870139.1:1794204-1799204 GCF_003789085.1 Penaeus vannamei | reverse complement strand
TAGAACAGAGAGAAGAGAGAGAGAGAGAGAGAATAGAAGAGAGAGAGAGAGGAATAACACAGACGATAGAAAAAGAATCATCGATTCTGCATTTTTATTTTTTTCTCTAGGCAGACTAATGAGAAATCAGAGAAAAACCAGCGACTAGAAATGAACAATTGCTTTTGCTCTGAAATGTTCACAATCTTGTTTTCTTTTACGGAAAATGACAATAAAGTCTAGAGCATATCGAATGTTGAATGTGGATCAGAATCAGTCACACATTTAGAACGGAAGCTGCAGCATAAAAAAAAAAAAAAAAAAAAAAAAAAAAAAAAATCTGTGCTTTCTGTAGCAAAAGTTAACAGAGTTTGATTGTACTCATTACAACGCCAGACCCTTTTATGCATATTCTGATCTGTCTGTGCAATTAATTTATACATGAATTTACCCGTCTGTTGTAGTACAATTGTTGTTGTGAATATTATTGTTGCTGCCATTGTTCTTCTTATCATTATCACTATTATTACTACTACTAATAGTAGTATTGGTGGTTTATATTAGTAGTGGTTGTCGTACCAGTAGCAGTGACAATAGTAGCAGTAATAGTAGTAGTATAGTATAATCATTATTATCATCATTTCTATCCTTATCATTATCCTTGTCATTATTATGATATGATTATCATTTTTTCATCATCACGTTTATCATTACAATAATCATAATATTGATAATGATGATTACAATGATAATAATTATGGTAATAATAATTGCAGTAATAATGTTAGTAAAAATGAATATTATCATTATCAGTTTTGCATGTTATTCTTATTATCATGATCATCATTATTATTATAATTGTCATTTTTATTGCCATTATGATTTTTATCATTATCATTATCATTATTATCACAATTGTTATTATTATCATTATATTTTTTTACTGATAATAAAAGTATTGACAATAATATTGATAATAACAACATTATTTATCATTATGATTATCATTAGCAATTTTTGTAGTAATGTTAGTATTATAGTCGTTAGTATTATTGTTATTATTGTTATTATAATTCTTGTTGTTGTTTCATTAGTATTATCATTATCATATTCATCATTATCACAATATTCGTCATTAAATAAAGGTTGTTCTTTCCGTCGTTGTATAAATGATTGTTGTAATTTCTAATTCGAAAAGTAGATTTATCCTTATGTAATTAACATAAGATTCAAACGAATGCTTTCCTCTAATTACCAGCATAATATATAACATATGTATACCACACAATATTATATACTATGCTTTACTATACAATATTATTTACTATACTATACTATACCGCTACTAGATACTACACTACATACTGTCCTATATACCACCATATACATATTCATATCTATACTATTGTTATATATATATATATATATATATATATATTATATTATATATATATATAAATCTACTACCATTAATATAATACTATATAATTATATTAATTATATAATATATTATATATATTATATATATAGAATTAACTATCTATATATAATATAAATATATAATATATATATATATATAACCCTGGATAACTTTATCTTGATTTTACTCCCTATCTTTATTTATTCATATCACATAAAAGTCCTTTTAGATTACTCTACTTTAACTTTTTAGTCAACTATAATAAATAAAATAAATAATTATAATAAAAATAAAATATTAAAAAAAAATTTTAAAAAAGTTTAATGATAATATACAAAAAATAAAAAATGATATCTAAATATAAAATAGATAATCAAAAACAAAATCAAAATCTTCTTCCGTATCTCTCACCTCTCTCACATCTCTCTCAGTCTCTCATAATGGGTCTTCCTCTCTATCTCATCTCTCTCTCTCTCTCTCTCTCATTAATCTCTCCTCTCATCATCTCTCTCTAAAAAAGACCACACACGTCTTACTCTCCCTACCGGCAACACCGCCTTTTAGGTGTCCTTGTCCCTCATCCTTGGATAACTCCAAATTATATTTTTTTACCTGCTTCACCCTGTCTCACCCAAATCTCCCCAGCTCGTTTTTCGCGAGGTTCCCATGTCTCTGTCAGAAATAAAGCCAACGGCTTCCACTCACCGTTTTTTTGTTTCCTTCTTGCCGGCCTAGCCGAATCAGTCCCTTTTCCCCCTAAGCGGCGTGACACTCTTTTGCTTTGCGCCACCTTTGGCGCCTTGCATGGCCCCCAACTCCCTCCCCCCCCCACTCTACACCCCGTGTGTGTGATCTATGTCTCATCTCTAATCTTAATCTTAATATATAATATATAAATATAATATATATATATAATAATATATATATAAATATATATAAAATAAACAATATATAATATATATAATATATATATATAAAACTAGGTATATAGTATAACATATATATATATTATATATAATACTAATATATTATCATATAATAAATATTATATATATATATATAATATAATATACTATATGCATATATACATGTTAATTGTATTTATGTTATATATAACATATGAATAATATACTTATATGTATATATATATATATATAATATAATATATTATTATATATATATTATAATATATAATTATATTATAATATTAAAATAAATATATGTATGTATGTAATCAGGTAATGTATGTATGTATGTATATAATACTTATATATAAATATAATATAATAATTATATATATTTTATATATAATACACATGTATGTATATGAAAGGATATATGATATAAATAAATAGGAAGAAAAATATATTTTATATAAATCAATGTTTATAAAATTAATAAACAATAATGTTTTATAATAATATATTTGTATGTGCAGCAACTATGCGTACATTTAGATGGATACTTGCATATAATCACACACACATAGACACACACACACTCCACACACACACATAACACACATTCGATAATTCATCCATTTATCTCAACCATATTTAATGACGTACCATGTAACGCAAGTCATCAACATGGTACTTACACACATATTACACCACACACAACACAGTAAATCGTAATGGATTATGATACACATCACAGCATCGATCGGTCCTGGAGAAAATTCAACACCCACAGAACACAGTTAACACACATATATATTATATATATAATATTGATATATATATATACTATATACTAAATATATATAATATATATATATATAATATATGTTATATATATATATATATATTATATATAATATATAATATAATATATATATGTAATATGTTGTTAATATTATACATAATATTATTATACATGCATCAATGATAACTACCCATTTTTTATTTAATCCATATATTTACCTCCTATTGTATATACATACACAATGTTTATAATATTATATTATAACTATATATAATTAATATATATATGATATATATATATATATAATGATAACATATACACACATATATAGTGGATCACAAATTACACAGGCTCGTTCATGCTGATATTATAATCTACACACATTCACAACACACATCACCACACACAACACCCACGACCAATCACAATCAGTGCGAGCACCCACACGAACATCTTCACACACACATTCCAGACACACAGTTACATTGCGTATTATTACTCACACACACACAACATCGGTATCTATAGAATTTAAACACACACACACAAATCACACACACAGCTGCATCCCTACACACCACACACACAACACACACACACACACACAACACATAACATGCGTACACCAGAGATCTACACACAGACACATACTACACAATACCACGATTATGCAACACACAATTGGCAGCACATAGTCACACCCATGACACACACAAATCACACACACACACACAAACTCTGAACACCACACATATTCATTACACACACACACACACACACTCATACAACACAACTGCATAGTATTCCCACAACAACACACCGCATCTGTGATCCAGACACACACACATTGTTCACACATTATGTCACACATATAATATTATATTTAATATATATATATATATACTATATATATATATACTGTATAAACTATTATATATATATAATATATATATATATATAGATATATGATATATATATAATATAATATATAATATATTTATATATAGTATGTTATATAATATATATATTATATATATAATATTAATAATTATTATGATATATATATATATATATTATATGGTACTCTGTCTAATAATTATAACATAATAATACATGCATCTAATGAAAGCATAACATTTTTTTTTAATCCATATTATTTCCTTTGTATATACATCATGTATTTATATATATATAATTATATATAATATATATTATATATATATATATTAATTATATAACACACAGTGAACGCTTTATATTACTATTTCTTTCAGGTACAACACACACACACCACCATCACACAGAATTTACTACACACCAAATATCACACACACAACACACAACAACACCAACACAGATGCACACCACACAATTTTCACATAACACACACTTCATCGTTCTTCGTCATTACACACACCACCATATCACACACAACACCCACACACCGCACACACAACACACACACAACGGTAGGGTTGTCTCATGGACACAACATAACACGACACACACATCACGACACACACACACCACACAACACACAATACATACATATATATTTATATTATATATATATATATTATATATTATAAATATAATATATATTATAATAAGATAGAATAGATAGTAGATAGATAGAATAATAGATATTGTCGGTATGGGGTACCACTAAAGTTTTATTATATGCATATAGCACACTGCTTTTATTAGAAAAGACCGCTCCCTTTCCCCTACAATTCCTTCTCTCAATCTCGTCCATCAATTAAACAATCAACGATATTGATATACCACACGGATTAATGAACCGTTTTTACTGTTATTCATACCTCCGAATTTTATACATAATATTAAATATACGTACCTTAACTTCATACAGCACTATTTAAGCACAATATGC
>NW_020870139.1:1776704-1786704 GCF_003789085.1 Penaeus vannamei | reverse complement strand
ACACAATCAATTCCTCAATATGAAATCATTAAGCTCTATTATGAAAATCTGAATATCCTATAATTATTTTTAATCGAAGGTACATATGCTTGTGCTGAACATAAAGTATTGAATGGTCATCTGAATCACATCACAAGCGAGAGTAAATCACATTGTTGATATGGAAATACTTTACAACATTTCACTAACACGTGTAAGGCAATGTTTGGACTTGTGTTTATCATTATATCAATTAACACACATTTTTGTACATATAGGAATATGCTGACACACACACGCACATGTTGTGTGTATATTATATATAATATATATATATATATATATATATATATATATATATATATATATATATATATATATACCACACACACACACACACACACACAACACACACACACACACACACACACACACACACACACACACACACACACACACACACACACACACACACACACACACACACACAACACGCACGCACCCAAACACGCAGAGAGATATCAACGTGCGAAGAACTACATCTCCTTCCTCCTCTCCCCTCCCTCCTCTCTCCTACCCCCCCCTCCCACCCCACCGCTCTCACATTATATTCATCTCCCTCTCTCGATTCGTGCCTCCGCCGCCATGAAGCCAAGTTGGGGATTCCTAACAAGTGAGTTGAGGATTCACTGTCTCACTTTCCTCCTTCTGACCTTCTCCCCTCCTATTCTCCTCCTCTCCCTCCTCCTTCCCTCCTCCTATTCCTCCTCTATTCCTCCTCCCTCCATCTCCTAATCCCTCCTCTCCCTCTCCCTCCTCCTTCCCTCCTCTCCCTCCCTTCCTCTCCTCTCCCTCCTCCTATCTTCTCCTCTCCCCTCCTATTCCTCCTCCTCTCCCTCCTATTCTTCCTCCTCTCCTCCTTCTAATTCCTCCTCCTCTCCCTCCTATTCCTCTTCCTCTCCCGCTCCTATTCCTCCTCCTCTCCTCCTCCTATTAACTCCTCCTCTCCTCCCCTATTCCTTTCCTTTCCTCCCCATTTTCTCCTCCTCTCCCCATCCTCTCCTCCTCCTCTTCCTCCTCCTTCCTCCTCTCTCCTATTCCTCCTCTTCCCCTCATCCTATTCCTCCTCTCCCTCCCCCTCTCCCTCCTCCTAATCCCGCCCTTCTCCTCCCCCTCTCCTTCCTCCTATTCCTCCCCCTCTCCCTCCTCCTATTCTTCTCTTCCTCTCTCCTCTCCGCCCTCTTTCTTTCTCGTTTCCTTATTCCTCCTTCTCGTTATCTTCCTCCTCCTTCTCCCTCCTCGTCCTCGTCATCGTCCACTTCTCCTGCTTATCCCACTCCTCTCATCTTCTCTTATCCTCTCCCTCTTTCTTTCTCCTCCTCTTCCTCCTACTCCTCTCCTCTTCTATTTTCTATCTCCCTCTTCTTTTCCTCCTCCTTCTCCTCATCTCCCTTTTACTCCCCTACTCCCCTTTTCGTCTTTTCTTTCTTCTCTCCCTATTTCTCTTCATCTCCGTCACTTTCACAGGCCCAGACTCTCTCGTCACATCCCCTCCTTCTTCTTCTTTCCCCTCTCCTCTCGTCCTCCTTTTTTCACATCCTCCTCCTCCCTAACTATCTCTCCTCCTCCTCCTCCTTTCCCTCCCTCTCCTCCTCCTCTAGCTATCTCTCCTCCTCCTCCTTTTATTCCCCAGCTCCCTCTCCTCTTTCACCGTCTTCTCCCCCGTCTCTCCCTCCTTCCTCCTCCTCCTCCTCCATCTCCTCCATCTCCTCTCCTCAACCTTCTTCCCTCCCACTCCTCCCCACCTCCTCTTCCTCAACCACCTCCCTCCCCTTCCTTTCCTCCTCCTCCTCATCCTCCATCTCATCCTCCTTCCTCTCCTCCTTTTCATCACCACCTCCTTCCTCCTCCACTTCCTCCTTCCCCCTCCTACACCACCTCCTGCTCCTCCCTCTTTCACTTCCTCCTCCTCCTCCACCTCCTACCCTCCACCCCCTTCTCCTCCACCATATCCTTCGCCCTCCTTCTCCTCCTCCACCACTTCTCCCTCCTTATCCCCCTCCACCTCCACTTCCTCCTCTTTGCTTCTCCTCCCCTCCCTCTCCACTACCTCCTCCTCCTTCCTCAACCACCTCCTCCCTTCCTCTCCCTCCTCCTTCCCCATCACCTCCACCTCCACCACTTCCTCCTCCTTCCTCCTCCTCCCATCCTTCCTCCACCTCCACCACCACCTCCTTCCTCCTCCTCCTCCTCCTCCTACCTCAAACCACCTCCTCCCTTCCTCCCCTCCTCCTCCCCTCCTCCTTTCCTCCCCCTCATCCACCCCCCTCCACCTCCTCCTCCTCCTCCCTCCTTCCCTCCTTCTCCTTCCCCTCCTCCTCCCCCCCCTCCCCGTCCTCCCCCCTTCCACCATCTCCACCTCCCCCTCCTCCTCCCTCTTTCCCCCTCCTCCTCCTTCCTCCACAGCCTCTCCTCCTCCTTCTCCTCACCTCCTCCTTCCACCACCTCCTCCCTCCTCCTTCCTCCACCTCCTCCACCACCACCACCTCCTCCTCCTCCTCCTCCCCCTCCCTCCTCTTCCTCCTCCTCCTCTTCCTCCTCCTCCTTCCACCACCTCCTCCACCACCTCCACCACCACCTCCACCACCTCTCCACACCTCCTCCTCCTCCTCCTCCTCCTCCTCCTCCTCCTCCTCCTCCTCCTCCTCCTCCTCCCAGTCCCGAGATAACATGTACCCGAGTCAATCGCTTGGCGTGCTGTCTTTGTCTTCGGTGTCGAGACAGCTGTCGTCTGCCGGTTTCTTTTGATCCTGAGATGTGACGAGGAAGGCGGGCGGCGTGGGTCGGGGTGGCGTGTGGTTGGGTTCGGAGGGTGGGTTGGGACGGGGTAGGGGTGCGGGGGGGTCGGGGGGGCGTGTGGTTGGGTTCGGAGGGTGGATTGGGTGGGTTGGGGTGGGCGTGTGGTTGGGTTCGGAGGGTGGGTTGGGTGGGTGGGTGAGGGGTGCGGGGGTGGGTTTGGGATGGGGTGAGGGGTGCGGGGGGGGGGGTCGGGGTGGGCGTGTGGTTTGGGTTCGTGGGTGGGGTTGGGTGGTGGGTCGGGTGGGCGTGTGGTTGGGTTCGGAGGGTGGGTTGGGTTGGGTGGGTGGGGGTGCGGGGGGTGGTTGGATTGGAGGTGGTGGGTCGGGTGGGCGTGTAGTGGGTCGGGTGGGCGTGTGTTGGGTTCGGAGGGTGGGTTGGGTGGGTGGGGTGAGGGGTGCGGGGGGTGGGGATGGAGTGGGCGGTGGTTGGGTTGGGTGGTCGGGGGGCGGCGTTGGTTCGGAGGGTGGGTTGGGTGGGTGGGGTAGGCGTATGGTTGGGTTCGGAGGGTGGGTTGGGTGGGTCGGGGTGGGCGTATGGTTGGGTTTGGTGGTGGGTTTGGGATGGAGTGAAGGGTGCGGGGGTGGGTCGGGGTGGGCATGTAGTGGGTCGGGATGGGCGTATGGTTGGGTTCGGAGGGTAGGTTGGGTGGGTGGGGTGAGGGTGCGGGGTGTGGGGATGGGGTGGCCTGTGGTGGGTCGGGTGGGCGTGTGGTTGGGTTCGGAGGGTAGGTTGGGTGGTGGGTCGGGGGTGGGCGTGTGGTTGGGTTCGGTGGGTGGGTGGGATGGGATGAGGGGTGCGGGGGGTGGGTCGGGGTGGCATGTGGTTGGTTCGGAGAGTGGGCGTGGCGCTTGGTTCGATGGGTGAGTTGGGATGGGGTGAGAGGTGCGGGGGGGGTCGGGTGGGCGTGCCCTTGGTTCGGTGGTTGGGTCGGGGTGGGCGTGTAGGGGGTGGGTGGCGTGTAGTGGGTTGAGGGGCGTGCGCTTGGGTTCGGAGGGTGGGTTGGGTGGGTCGGGGTGGGCGTATGGTTGGGTTAGGAGGGTGGGTTGGTGGGGTGAGGGGTGCGGGGGGTGGATCGGGGGTGGGCGTATGGCTGGTCGGGGATGGCGTGCGCTTGGGTTCGGAGGGTGGGTTGGGATGGTGGTGGGGGTGGGGATGGGGTGGGCGTGTGGTTGCGGAGGGTGGGCGTGTGGTGGATCGGGGTGGGCGTGCTTGGGTTCGGAGGGTGGGCGTGTAGTGGGTCTGGGTGGGCGTGTGCTGGACGGTGGAGGGTGGGGGTGAGGGGTGGTGGGGGAATAGGGGTAGGGGGATGCGTGGGGGTGTAGGAAGGGGGTAGATGGGAGGTTGATACGTGGGGGGTTGGGGGGGTGGAATAAAGTGTGTGCATGGAAGTGGAAGACAGGGTACGTTGGGGTGGGGAGGGGAGAGGGGTGGACGATTGGTGATTGGGTGGATGGCGTTTGGGTGGATTGGTCGGTTGGTGGGTGGATTAATGGGTGTCTGGGCGAGTGGATTAATGGATTAGGAGGACCATGGGGGAAGGGAGAAGAGGCAGATTTTTTTTTTTTTTTTTTTTTTTTTTTTTTTTTTTTTTTTTTTTTTTTTTTTTTTTTTTTAGAAGGCAGGAGGAGAAGTAGAATAAGAATAAAAGTTATATTGACAGGAAGATGAAAATTATTCCATGAAGAGGAGACAAAAATCATATTAAACAAATCACGCACATACCCACACATACACGAACTTACCTACACATACACGCACACATCCAAACATACAAAAATGCACGTACATACCCACGTATACTCACACATACCAACATTACACACATACATACCCATTCACGCCCATACACCTACATACCTACACATACGAGTACACACCTACAATACACGCGCATATGCGGACACACTTACACATACACGCATACCTACACATACCCACACATTAATGCCCAAAAAAGGAATCACCAAATTCTTTACCCCATGAAATACCCCCCCCCCCCCTCTTGTGTGTGTGCGTTTGTGTGTGAATACGAGCTTGTATGTGTATTATTTGTGTGTCTGTTTGGGTGTAGATGTGTGTTATTGTTTATGTGCTTGTATTTGTGTGTATTTACATATATATTATAATATATATATATATATATATATATATATATATATATAATATATATATGTATATTATATATATATATATATATATATATATATATATATATAATATATATTATATATATATATATATACCGTGCGTGTGTGGGTGTAGGTGCATATATTTTAATCATATATATATATGCTTGGAAATATCTGCATATCTCTTATCGCGCCCCTTCGTGTGTCTGCGTCTGCGTGTGTCTAAGAACGTGTGTGCGTATAGCTGCAGACATGTGTGCATCTCGGGTATTCCCTGATAAGAAAAGAAAAAAAAAGATAGTGGTTAGGCGATGGTCTTCCATGAGGAGAGAAAAAACTTTTTTTTTTTCATCCTTATCTTTTTGTTACATTTTTTTTCTTTTTCTTAAGGGGGAGGGGCTCTCTGTCGATTCGTGGGAACACCGACACCTGCAGATGAGGAGGAAGAAATGGAGGATAGCACGGAGGCGAGAGAGAGAGAGAGATAGAGAAAGAGATTGAGAGAGAGAGAGGAGAGAGAGAGAGAGAGAGGAAGGGGGGGAGGAAGGGAGAGAGAGAGAGATAGAGAGAGAGAGAGAAAGAGAGAGAAGAAGGAGAGAGAGAGAGAGAGAGAGAGAGAGAGAGAGAGAGAGAGAGAGAGAGAGAGAGAGAGAGAGAGAGAGAGAGGAGAGAGAGAGAGAGAGAGAGAGAGAGAGAGAAGAGGAGAGAGAAGAGAGAGAGAGAGAGGAGAGAGGGAGAGAGAAGGAAAGACCAAGAAAGAGAGAGAGAGGGAGAGAGAAGGAAAGAGAAGAAGAGAGAGAGAGAGAGAGAGGGGGGAGGAAGGGAGAGGGAGAGAGAAGAAAGAGTAAAAGAGAGAGGAAAAAAAAAAGAGAAAGAGAGAGAGAGAGAGAGTAAAAGAGAGAGAGAGAGAAGGAGGGGGAAGGAAAAGAAGGAAAGAAAGAAGAGAGAGAGTGAATAAGGAAGAGGAACGTGATGAGAATTTGGAGCCTGGTAGAGTGACGGAGATGAAGGGAAAAACGGGGATGAAGGAGAGGAAGAAGAGGAAGAGGAGTAGGAGGAGGAGAGGAGAAGGAGGAGAAGATGAGTAGAAAGAGGAGGAGGAGGAGGAGAAGAAGAAAATAGAGAAAAAGAAGGAGGTGGAGGAGGAGAAGGAAGAGAAGATACACAAGAAGAAGGAAGATTAGAAGATAGAAGAAAAGTAGAACTAAAAAAGATTAAAATATACAAAGAAAGAAAAAGCCATACGTTTGAACGCATTTGCAAAACTAATCTGATAACCTAATTACAGTCTTGTGATAAGAAAAAGGATAATAATAAAAAAATAGTAAATAAAAAGCAGCTTCAAGTATAAATGACATATATGATGCCAGTGTTATTACTGAAGCGAAAGCACAGTGGCACAAAAAAAAAAAAAAAAAAAAGTACAGTAGGATAAATGGTACTTGATATGCCGGGTTAATGCTATGTATGCTGAATGGCAGAATACACGGCAGTACACGGTATGGCTTCTTTGTTTATTACTCTCTTTCGTTCTTTGTGTTTTATCAATTCATTTAGTTGTTTATTGAGGTTCTTTTGGTGCTTTTTCCAGCTCTCATTTCTTTTATTTTCATTTTAATCATCATTTTTAGCTTTTGTTGCGTTTGTTTAGGTAGAGATGAATTGTGTAAGGTACATATCTGATGAATTATCTTATGAACAATAAACTCGGGCAAAATAGGTATGTCGAAGAAAATATGAGAATATGAGAGAGAGAGATAATGAGACGAGAGGGTATCCAGAAGTCCCTAGAGTGTATCAGGAATTAAGAAAAATATTCTAAAAAAAAAAAATCAATTAATCCAAAAAAGGAAAGATAAAAAAAATCTACCCTTCCCCCCAAAAAGAAAAAAATAAAGAAAAAAAATATATGGGTAAGGTATCCTCATCCAAATAGACAAGAGGACGGTATACCCATATATATATACACTTCTATGATATATCCCCTATATGTCCAGTAAACTTCGTTGCAGAGGAGTGTCGCCCGGAACAAGCCTCAATTACTTGCAACAATTAATGAACGCGAATGTAATGGAAGAGGAGGGAAAAGGGGAGTGGAATAAAAGGCAATTAGAGACATTTACGGCTCCGACGACACCGGAGAGGGAACGACATGGGGAAGAATTGAGGGGAGAGGAGGGTTGAGGGAGGAGGAGACACTCCCCGACACCCGAGGGGAAAAATGAATACACAGGCTAGGGGGGCGAAGAGGGGAAATGGCGAGGGAAGATATATACGTGAGATGGAAGCGCAGCATAAGAGTGTAATAGTTGGAAATTGGATTGGGAGGGACGCTAAAGAGTTCAAAATGGAATTGTCGCCGAGAACAACGGAGGGGTATTATGCGTGTGTGTGTGTATAGAGTGTCCATAGCTTTGTTGGATAACGTGTGGAGAAACTGATGCCTCTTTCTTTCTTTCTCTCTCTCTCTCTCTCTCTCTCTCTCTCTCTCTCTCTTTCTTTCTCTCTCTCTCTCTCTCTCTCTTCTCTCTCTCTCTCCTCTCTCTCTCTCTCACTCCTCACTCACTCACTCACTCTCTCTCTCTCTCTCTCTCTCTCTCTCTCTCTCTCTGTCTGTCTCTGTCTCTGTTTCTCTCTATTCCATCTATCTATCTCCGACCCTCACTCCCTCATTCACTTCCTTTCTCCATCTCTTCCCTCCCTTCCTTCCTTCTCTCTTTCTATCCCCCTTTCTCCCTCCCTCTCTCCCTCTTCCCCCCTCCCCCCCCTTTCATCCCCACCCTCTTTTTTCATCCTTCCCCCCCCTCTCTCTCTCTCTCTCTCTCTCTCTCTCTCTCTCTCTCTCTCTCTCTCTCTCTCTCTCTCTCTCTCTCTCTCTCTCTCTCTCTCTCTCTCTTCCTCTCTCTCTCTCTCTCTCTCTCTCTCCCTCTCCCTTCCACCCTTCCCTTCCTGCCTTCCGCTCACAAACACCCTCCTTAAACACGTTCAAACGCTCTCGGAATATCATCTACGGTCCAAATAAACACGTCGATTCTAACAAACACACACACGGGCGGCCTGCGTTGAAACAGAATTACCAGCAGCTATTTCGCATTTGATGCTGATAAAACGGAGCTGGTCAAAGTGATGCTGAAAGTCAAATGCCACGGGTACTGTACAGGTGAGAGGTACGTATTCATTTTTGCTTTTCTCTTTTTCTTTTTCTTTTTTTCTTTTTTCTTTCTCTTTTTTTCTATCATTTGAAAAAAAAAATGAAAAATATTTTTTTTCGAGTTTTTCGAGTTTTTCGATTTTTTAAAATCTATTTTTGAGATTCGTTTTTATTCATTTTTTTTTTTTTTTTTCAGGGGAGGGTCTTTCTTTTATCTTTATCATCATTTCGTATTCACTGCAATTGCAAAGCGGAATGGATATTGCATCGAATATACGAATAAGTGATTTTCATTATCAATGTTGATTTCAGCGTTTGTATGACTCTTGTTTACATTCCTTTGATCTTGTTATTGTGTTCTGTTATCTGTTCTCTTTGCACTTATGTTTTCCTTTTCTTTTAATCGCTCTTTATCCTTATTCCTTTTACTGTTCTTACCATTATTATTTTATTTGTTATCAATATCCTTATCATCATTAATCGAATTCTTATTGTTACTTTCAGTATCATTGTTTTTGGTATTATTGTTATTGTTATTATCGTTGTAATTATTAAATATGATTTATTGTTATGATCATTGCTATTATTGCTATTATTATTATCTTTATCATTATCATTTTATCGTTATAATTATCATTATTGTTACTATTATCAATATTATCATCATTATTATTATCATTATTACTATTATTATTATTATTATTATCATCTTTATCATTATCATTATTATATTACCATTACTATCATCATTATGATGAGGATGATATTGATGATGATGATTTTATTTTTGCTATTATCATTATCATCATTGTCATTATTATTACTTTCATTATTATCATTGTTATTGTTATCATCATAATTATCATTATTATTATCATTGCTGATCTTATGATGATTATTGTTATTATTATCAATATAATCACTATTATTGCTATCATATTTCTATCATAAATTTGATAAATATTAAATTTTTATGTTTTTATATTATAATCATTATCATTATCAATATTATCATTAATATAAAGAGGATTATTTATTGTAATATAATTTTCATTACCATTTTTATTAGTATCATTATCCTCATCATCATCATTGTAATTATCATTATCATTGTTATTGATACTGAATTAATTCTAATAACAATGATAACAATTATGATAGCAATGATAATCAGAATGAGAATTATGATGATGATAATGATAATAATAATGATAAAAATAATAATAACTCTGATAGTAATAATAATAATAATAATAATAATAATAATGATAATAATAATGATAATGATAATAATAATGATAATAATGATAATAATAATAATAATAATAGTAATAATAATAATAATAATAATAATAATAATAATAATAATAACATTATTTATGATATTGATAATAACAATGATAATAATGATATTTATAACAACAATAGTGAAAAAACTATTATTATTATTAGGACTATACTTATGATTGCTATTATTACCATTTTATTTTTATTATCATTATTATTAAAATCACTATTATTACCATTGCTAGTATATTATTACTATTATCATCATTAATATCTTTATGATTATGATTATTACTATGTGGATTACTATTACTATTCTTGCCATTCTCATCATTATGATTTCTTCAATCTTATCATCATCATTACCATCATTATCTTAATTATTGTCATCATTATCTTTGTCATCATCATTGACATTATCATTACCTGTGTCGTCATAATCATCATTCTTATCATTAGTCTCACTTTTTCACAATGATTAATCTATTTTTTTTTATTCTTTTTTAATGAGTATGTTGAAAAAATGGCAGAATTTTGCATTAAATTATGAACTTTAAAAAATATGAAATACAAAAAGTTATTTTGTAAATTATGA
>NW_020870139.1:1761704-1764204 GCF_003789085.1 Penaeus vannamei | reverse complement strand
ATATGTGTATTTCACGTTGCCAAGGAAGGGGTCAATGTAGTGGATGTCATTTTCTGGTGTTTTTATCCATCTAGTCTGTGTATCTCTATTATTTTTTGTTGTTGTCTGGTTATGTTTTTTTTTTTTTTTTTTTTTTTTTTTTTTTTGTCTGTATATCGTTCGTTTTATTTGTCTGTCAAAGTAGCAACCCACTTATCTTTCTCACTCTCTCTCTCCCACACACAAAGTTTGTGTGTGTGTGAAAGTGAGAGAAAATAAGAAAAGGTAGGAGTGGAAGAAAGAGAGTGGAAACAAAGAGAGTGAAAGACAAACATGGTGTTAGGAAGTTAACATTAATTCCCCCATTTCAGCTGTTTAAATTAGCACCTTCAGGGGATACAGAATATGCAGGAGTCATTTATTTGCACACACACGCACGCACAAACACACATACACACTATTATAATTATAATAATTATTATTATTTTTGTATACATATACATACACACACACACACATCTCTCTCTCTCTCTCTCTCTCTCTCTTCTCTCTCTCTCTTCTCTCTCTCTCTCTCTCTCTCTCTCTTTCTCCCTCCCTCCCTTCTCCTCCTCCCTCCCTCCATCTACCACCCCTCCTCCCTCTCTCTCCCTCTACCCCCTCTCTCCCTCCTTCCTCTCCTCCCTCTTCCCTCCCACCCCCTCTCCCTCCTCTTCTCCTTCCTCCTCCCCGCCACCCTCCCTCTTTCTCCCCCTCCCTCTCAATTTTCCTCATCCTGCGCCATTTGGCTCAGAACCTATAACAAGATCCTCTCTCTACGACCTCGCTCAACGACAAGACACACATTGTCAGGGAGTATCATTAGCAGCAGTGGCAAGGAACAATACACTGACAAGGAATCACTGACTGCTGATTTACTGACAGGTCTGACTACAAAGAAATGGAGACTTAGAGGTCTGACTACAAAGAAATGGAGACTTAGTACCAGAAGGCCCCCTTTAGCAGCGACGAAGACAATGAGTCAAGAATCATTGCTTTTGGTTCGGGTGATTAATTGCTCGGAAAGAGGTCTTTTGTACTCCGGTTTGGGTCTGGTTCGTTAGCGGGGATCGTACTTATCGTGATGACTAAGGGCTGTGTGTTCTTAGGGTGTAAGTATACGTTAGGGAGTTCTGTTTTAATGTACTAAGATGCAATACTGTAACACACACACACACATACACACACACACACATACACACACACACACACACACACACACACACACACACACGCACACACGCACACACACATACATCCACATCCACACACACACACACACTCACACACACACTCCACACACACACTACATTATCATGATTATTAATAGTATTGTTGTTATTACTATAATACTAATAAGTATTATTACGTCTATTACCATTATTCATATTAGTATGAGTATTATTATCATAATTACCATTATCATTATTATCATTGTTATTGTTATTGTTATTATTATCATCATCATTATTGTTATCATTATCTTTATTATTATAACGATTAATACCACATCATCATTATCATTAATATCACTATTATTATTCTGATCAAACCATTATCATTATTGTTATCATTATTATCATCATTATCATAATTATTGAAATTACCGTTAGTATTATTCATTTTTTAATCTATTTATCTTAATGTTTAGTAATTAGTCCATGGAAGCACTCAGTTAAAATCAAAATCATATTCTATCAGATTTCATGTTTAAAGACTTAATACACCGATCTCAAATAAATGTTTATATAAGCATTGGTAACTGAGGAATGGAATCAACAGGTAAATCCCTTTCGGAGGTGATTTACAAAGCTGGATGATATAATCCCAGAAGTAAACATGATAAACATGATTACAGAATCTATTTGTGGTTAAGTTGTTCCAAGGTAACTCTTCGTACTAGTTCGATGGACAGTTTTCGGGATAACCAATTCATGGAATCGACTCAGATCATACTGTCTGCAGCGTTGAGGTGTTGGGACAAGGATGTTGGGGGGGTGGGGTTAGGGGAAGGGGAGGAGGGTTGCAGTGCTGGAGGCTGTCTCTCTCTCTCTCTCTCTGATTCTTTCTCTCTCTCTGATTCTCTCTCTCTCTCTGATTCTCTCTCTTTCTGATTCTCTCTCTCTCTCTCTCTCTCTCTCTCTCTCTCTCTCTCTCTCTCTCTCTCTCTCTCTCTCTCTCTCTCTCTCTCTCTCTCTCTCTCTCTCTCTCTCTCTCTCTCTCTCTCTAATTCTCTCTCTCTCTCTCTCTCTGCCTATTAAGGTAAGCTCACCTTGCTCTCTCCACAGGTAATCCAAACTTTTTCATATTCGACGTTCCTTGTCAACTTTTAAGCCAGGCTGTTTCCATGAGCAGGGGAACTGTAGCCATATTATCATTATTATCATTATTGTTAATGTTATTACGATTAATACCAGATCATCATTATCATTAATATCACTATTATTATTCTGGTCGTACCTTTATCATTATTGTTATCAATATT
>NW_020870139.1:1754204-1756704 GCF_003789085.1 Penaeus vannamei | reverse complement strand
TGTGTTTTGTGTGTGTTTGTATGTTTGTTTGAGTGTTTTGTTTGTGGGTGTGTGTGTGTGTTTGTTTGTTTGAGTGTTTGTTTGTGTGTGTGTGTGTTTGTTTTGTTTGTTTGAGTGTGGGTAAGTGTGTGTGTGTTTGAGTGTGTTTGTGTATGTTTGCGTGTGTGTGTGTGTGTTTGTATGTGTGTGTTTGTGTGTGGGTGTGTGGGTGTGTGTAAATGAGGTTTGATATGCATATGTGGAGGTGAGAGGGGAGTAATGTGTGTATTGGTGTGAGGAGGGTTTTTGTGCGTTTGTATGTGTGTGTGTTTGCGCGCGTCTGCGTGTATGTGTGTGTTAGCGTGCGTCTTTTGTGTATGTGTGTGTGTTTGTGCGTGTCTATTTGTGTGTGTGTGTGTGTGTGTGTTAGCGCGTGTCTATTTGTGTGTGTGTGCATTTGCGTGCGTCGCTTTATGTATGTGTGTGTTTGCGCGCGTCGCTTTGTGTGTATGTTTGTGTGTGTGTGGTGTTAGCGCGTGTCTATTTTGTGTGTGTGTGTTAGCGTGAGTCTTTTTCTGTGTGTGTTTGCACGCGTCGCTTTGTGTGTGTGTGTGTGTGTGTGTGTGTGTTTGTTCGCGTCGCTTTGTGTGTATGTTTGTGTGTGTGTGCGTGTGTGCGATGCGAGTGGACCAGAGATTCAACCCGTTCTCCCTGATTACATACCCTCCAGATAAATCACTACAATGATGATCAAGCCTTTTTCATGATTACAAAACACTACCGAACGAGAAATAAAAATGACTCACGTAAAAATGATAACATTTCGACTCCGAGAGGAAAAGCAATACCGATAACAGAGTCAGTGCTCGCTCTGTTATCTACGTCATGTCGATAATGTTACAGGTAGGTATCCATAACTCATTTTCCATCCCGTCTCTTTTATCAGCAGCTTCCTATTTTGCGAAATCTAATCGATGGGTCATGATTGAATCTACTTATGCACCGAAATGGCTATGCAATACGGGAGAAATTATTGTAGGAATGGTTTAAAGAAGGCTCGACCGCGATAACAAAGCCTAAGATAGAGAGAGCTTTCGGCAGATGAAAGACAATGACATCTGAGCTGTCTTATGGAGAGCTTTCGGCAGATGAAAGACAGTACGACATCTGAGCTATTTTACAGATAAATTTGCGAATAACTTTTTTTTTTTTTTTTTTTTTTTTTTTTTTTTTTTTTTTTTTTTTTTGCACACCCATCTGCGCGGAGATAACGCTAATAGTGCTCTGAGCAACAGGCTGAGGAGGTCGCAGGTGAAGTCGCAGGTGAAAGAACAACCTGAGGAAACCCGCCGTCTAGTAACCGTCTAGTAATCTTGTGGACCCGCGTTTAAATCCCGCACTGCCAGTAGGATGTAACCCCGGAAATTCCTTGCGAACGGAGGATAATGCAAAAGCAAAACCTAAAAAAAAAAAAAAAAAAACTGCCACACCGAGAATAAATATTATAACTAGGGAATACTTCATTATTAAATCATTATTATTATAAGCCAGAGAGACACCCAATACCAAGAAAGCACAGGCTGGGGTCCGCAATGACGTCATTATGTTACCCTTTGTATAAGCTACATTCGTTCACACTTACACGAACAGGCTCACATACATGTTCGCGCACACATATACGCGCCTGTTCTCTCTATATATATCTAACACATACACACACACACACAGCACAGAGACACACACATACACACGCTCAAAACTTACACACACGCAAATATGTACACAGACGTATATATGTATACACATACCCGCTCGCACACACATACATCAATTCATCAATATTTCGAAGACATACTTATTACCTTAAATTACCTTGAGTTACGAGAGAGTGGGCCAGCGAATTTTAAGATTTCCATACATTTACGTTGACGACATCATACAGTGAAAAACCTGTGTACCAGAAAATTCATCGTATTGGTCGATGATACCTTGATCAATGTTTGTTTTCTTTATTTTTATTGATTGATTTTCGAACAAGCGTCTTGACCAAAGTCGGACCTCAATGTTACGTGAGTTGAAAAAATCAGTTTAGATTAGTTTAGTCCTTTATTTACCACCCTGGCTAACTGCGCAGGCGTGGGCAAGCTGTGGTACATTTGATGAATGGTCAAAGCTTTATATGATAGTATTACAGTGTAAATCTGGATCACAAAATTATTATGATCTAAAATATATCATTTAAAAGAAAAGAACTATCACACTGATTTATGTACTCATCTACCAAGCCGGCGTACGGCTGTGGCGTGGAAAGGCAATGTATCATTTGATATTCGGTCATGTGATACTACATTCCAAATTTAGGATACAACATAAGTATATCTTCCAAGACATCAGTTGATATGAAGCAGTTACATAGTTCTCCATACCTCATGCTAGGTGGTCTGAAAGGCTGTATTACATGACACTCTGAGATATATGTACAAGTGTTCGCTTATATTCTTCATTGCACAATTTGCACTTA
>NW_020870139.1:1711704-1721704 GCF_003789085.1 Penaeus vannamei | reverse complement strand
ATTGCCACCCTATTTCCAGCTCGGATTATAGATGACAGTCATAAGCGAGAAGGGGATTTCATGCACGCCGGCGTCATGCGATCAGTCCCAGCACAAAGGGGGATTTACCTGCTACTACAATCCTCACGCTTCGATGTCATAGGGGCGAATATCCCGTCACGCTGCGTGCTAAATCGGATTTAAGGTGGATTGATTGCCGGATTTATTAGCTCTTTTGGGTTGGATTTTGTTTCTCTTTTCTTTTTTCCTTTTTTACTATATTCACACATCTAGATTAGAGAGTAAGAGGGATGGAGAGGCAGAGTGTGTGAGAGAGAGAGAAAGAGCGGTTGAGAGACATAGAGACATAGAGAGAGACAGACAGAAATAGAGACAGAAATAGAAAGACAGAGAGAGAGAGAGAGAGAGACAGAAAGACAGAGGAGGGGAGAGAGAAAGAGAGTGAGAGGACAGAAAGACAGAGATATAGAGAGAGAGAGAGACGAGACTACAGAGACAGAAAAACGCGATAAAAAGAGAAAGAGACAGAGCAGAGACAGAGACAGAGAGGAGAGAGAGAGAGAGAAAAGAGAGAAAGAGAGAAGAAAATGAAGAGAGCTGAATGCCTTCTATAACACGCACGCATGCTCGCGTGATGTCCCCCGCCCTCTCTTTCTAATTTGCGCAGATTAAAAATAACACCTTCTTAATATTCCATGATGTATATGATAATCAAAAAGCTGTCTTCTTTTTCATTAACTGATGGGTCCGGTATTGAAGGCAACCAAGTGTGTATCCGACTAAAAGATGTTGAAAAAAGGTGTAACAGGTTTGATTAACACCTACACACACACATATATATACATGCATACATAGATGCATCAATAACAATAATTATATATAATATATATATATATTATATATATATATATATATACATACTATCTGTGGATACATATATATTTAATATATATTATACATATATATACTATATATATAATATATATATATATATATATATGTGTGTGTGTGTGCTGGTGTGTGTGTGGTTGTGTGTGTGTGTATGTGTGTGTGTGTGTGTGTGTATGTATGTAGCAATACAATATGTGTATAAATGAATAAATATATATTTTATATATATATATATATATATATATATAATATTACATATATACATATATACCATATGTATACAATACATACATATATATATATATATATATATATATATATAATATATTATATGTGTGTGTGTGTTGTGTGTGTGTGTGTGGTGTGTGTGTGTGTGTGTGTGTGTGTGTGTGTGTGTGTGTGTGTTGTGTGTGTGTGTGTGTGTGTATGTGTGTGTGTGTGTGCGTGTGTGTGAATATATACTCACATACATAATAACATGCATAAATGTATTGAACCAGTTAACCCAGTTCATGGTATATTCATGTCATTTTATCCACCTACCAATCTATATTAACCCTTTCGTGCATTAACATACCCGGCTATTAAAGGAAACACCAACAATAATCCTAACAACGACAACAACAACAACAGCAGTAAACGACAACAGTAATGACAACGACCAATCTCACAGCCACATTCATTACGTCATAATACGTCATACCGCTCTTAGCCAATGAGACAAGCGAAACCTTCCGTGACGTAGGCGGGTAAAGGATGACGTCATTACCGCCACAACCATTCCCTCTTTGCCGGGACTTCGAGCGATTAATCTACGGGGGAAAAATATTATATTTATGTGACTCGTAGAGGTTACCAACTCTAGTTATTCTTTTAGTTAGTTATTTCTAGTTATCATATTTATAGTTAGTTATTTTTAGTTATCATATTTATAGCTAGTTATTTCCATTTATTATATTTATGGGGGTCGTAGAGCTTACCAACTCTAGTTATTCTTTTAGTTAGATATTTCTAGTTATTATATTTATAGTTAGTTATTTCTAGTTTTTATATTTATAGGGTCGTAGAGCTTACCAACTCTAGTTATTTTTTTGTTAGTTATTTTTAGTTATTCTATTCATGGGGGTCGTAGAGCTTACTAACTCTAGTTATCTTTTTAGTTAGTTATTTCTAGTTATCATATTTATAGTTAGTTATTTCTAGTTATTTTATTTATGGGGGTCGTAGAGCTTACGAACTCTAGTTATTCTTTTAGTTAGTTATTTCTAGTTATCATATTTATAGTTAGTTATTTTTTGTTATCATATTTATAGTTAGTTATTTCCATTTATTATTATTATGGTCGTAGAGCTTACCAACTCTAGTTATTCTTTTAGTTAGATATTTCTAGTTATTATATTTATAGTTAGTTATTTCTAGTTATTATATTTATAGTAAGTTATTTCTAGTTTTTATATTTATGGGGTCGTAGAGCTTACCAACTCTAGTTATTTTTTTGTTAGTTATTTCTAGTTATTCTATTTATGGTTAGTTATTTTTAGTTATCATATTTATAGTTAGTTATTTTCATTTATTATATTTATGGGGGTCGTAGAGCTTACCAACTCTAGTTATCTTTTTAGTTAGTTATTTCTAGTTATTCTTTTAGTTAGTTATTTATAGTTATCATATTTATAGTTAGTTATTTTTAGTTATCATATTTTATAGTAGTTATTTTCATTATTATATTTATGGGGTCGTAGAGCTTACCAACTCTAGTTATCTTTTTAGTTAGTTATTTTTAGTTATTATATTTATAGTTAGTTATGTCTAGTTTCTATATTTATGGGGTCGTAAAGCTTACCAACTCTAGTTATTCTTTTAGTTAGTTATTATTAGTTAGTTATTTTTATTTATTATATTAATGGGGATCGTAGGGCTTACCAACTCTAGCCATTTTTTTCGGGTGTTGAGTCGTCACAGGAGGATTCCTTATATATCCTTATTCCTGTTCTCTATGCCTACCCCATCCTCATACCCTCATACCATAATCATACCCTCATACCATCCTCATATCCTCCTCATACCCTCACACCCACACATACCTTAATATGTGCCCCCCTCCCTTAATTTCCCCATTCCCATATTCTAAGCTTACCCTATCCTAACTCAACCATGCCCCACCCATGTCTCATCCCCATACCCCAACATGCCCTCATACCCCAGTATCCCCCACATACTTCAATATCTGTCATATCTACCATCCTGACCCACTCTCTCTCCTTCATCCTTAACCCATCTACCTCAACTATACCCCCCAATACCTGCCACATACCCACCCGAATATGCCCCTTCCTCTCTCTCAACCCCCCCCTAACCGCCCAAAAAATCCCTCCACTTTCCCACAATCTCCAATACCCACCCCCCACCTCCAAAACCCAAGCCCTCCTCCCTCCCAACCGCCCCTCTTCCACACATGCCCTTTCTCCTCCCCCCTCCTCCCCTCCTCCTCCCAACCCGCCCCTCTTCCACACATGCCCTTTTTTCCTCCCCCTCCCTCCCCTCCTCCCTCCCAACCCGCCCTCTTCCACACATGCCCTTTCTCCTCCCCCCTCTATGCCCCTCTTCCACACATGCCCCTTTCTCCCCCCCCCTCCTTCCCCTCCTCCCTCCCCGCCCCTCTTCCACACATTGCCCTTCCCTCCCCCTCCCCTCCTCCCTCCCAACCCGCCCCTCTTCACACACATGCCCTTTCTTCCTCCCCCTCCCTTCCCTCCTCCCTCCCACAACCCCCCCCCTCTTCCACACACACATGCCCTTTCTCCTCCCCCTTCCTCCCCTCCTCCCTCCCAACCCGCCCCCTCTCCACACATGCCCTTTCTCCTCCCCCTCCTCCCCTCCTCCCTTCCCTCCCAACCGCCCTCTCCACACATGCCCTTTCTCCTCCCCCCTCCTCCCTCTCCTCCCTCCCAATCCGTCCCTCTTCCCTCCTCCTCCCCTCCTCCGTCCCAAACCCCCCTCTCCCACAACCCCCTTCCCCCCTCCTTCCTCCCAACCCTTTCCTCCCCCTTTCCCCCTCCTCCACCTCCCCGTTCTTCCCCCCCTCTACCCCAACCAACCCCCCCTACCCCTCCCCCCCTTCCCACCCCATCCCCCTGAGGGAAGACAGCGGCGACGTGAGACAGATGCGTCCATTTAGTGTCCGCAGGAAAGACAAAGGACCCGAGTGGGGGTGGGGGGGGGGTTGGGTGGGGGGTGATGGGGGAGGGGGAATAGCCTCTCCCCGTTTACCTCTGGCTTTCACCCTGGTCACGAACCTCCCTGGCTTCTCCCTGGAGTCCCTCTGGCGGCGGTGAGAGGGGAAAGTGAAAGGGGTATAAGAGATGGGGGGGGGTGAAGGAGAAAGAGAAGAGGGCGTGGGTGGCGGAGGCAAAAGGGGCGGGCGGGGGGGGAGGAGGAGAGGGAGCAGAGAGGGATAGGGGATCGGTGGGCAGTGCGAGGGGTAAGAGAGGAAGGGTGGGGGAGGGGAATTAGGGGAAGTGGTGGGAGGGGGAGAGGGGGGTTGGGATGAGGGAGCGGATGGTGGGAGGCAGAGCGAGGACAGGGTGGGGACAAGGGGAGAGGTGGAGTGGGGGGATAGGGGAGACTCAAGAAAAAAGTGGTCAGGAAGAGCTTCTAAGAGGGAAGGGTGGGTGGGGGAGGAGGGATGGAGAGAAGGAAAGGGATGAGAAAGAAAAAAGAAGGAGATAGAAAGAAAAGAAAGCGGAGCACAAGGGGAGGCGAATAAGACAAGAAAGAAGAAAGAGGAAAGGAAAAGAAGTGGAAATATGCGGAGGGAAAGGGGGGGAATGGAAGAAAGGGAAAAGAGGGAGGGGGAATAAGAGAGGGAGGATAGCGGGGGGGGAAAGGGGGCCAGATAATTTTGTAGTAGAAGAGAGAGAAAAGAGAGAGAGAGAGAGAGAGGAGAAGAGAGGTGACGGAGAGAGAGAGAGAGGGAGAGAGAGAGAGAGAGAGAGCAGCCAAGCCATCATGAAAGGAAGGGGAAGAGGGAGAATAGAAAGAGAGAGAGAGAGAGAGAAAGAGCAAGCATCATGAAAGGAAGGGGAAGAGGGAGAATAGAAAGAGAGAGAGAGAGAGAAAGCAGCATGAAAGGAAGGGGAAGAGGTAGAGAGAGATAGATAGATAGATAAGATAGATAGATAGAGAGAGAGAGAGAGAAAGAGAGAGAGAGAGAGAGAGAGAGAAGAGAGAGGAGGAGAGAGATAGAAGCAGCATTAAAATTAGGTGGGAAGAGGGAGAAGAGACAGAGAGAGAGAGAGAGAGAGAGAGAGAGAGAGAGAGAGAGAGAGAGAGAGAGAGAGAGAGAGAGAGAGAGAGAGGAGAGAGCAGCATGAGAGGAAGGGGAAAGGAGAGTGGGCAGATGAAGAAGCACACATGGAATGAAAAAAGGAAAGAAAGGGGAAGAAGAAACAAAACAAGAAAGAAGAAATAAAATACAAAAAAAAAAAAATGTATAAATGGCTGTATACAGATTTTTTTTTTTCTTTACTTTCACTTCACTGACACTATTTGACCTTTGATTTTTGAACCATAAATTAAGTTCACACTATTCATGGCCTCTCATTTCCCGGTTATTGGAAAGGAGCCATTAATAGGACTTAATCTTCGCTGGCTAGTTCGACATAAATCAAGGGACGATTGGAAGGGACATCAATCAAGCAAGATCCAGTGATTTATAAAATACACTCGTACTTATACGCACACAAGTGGACATACGGAAACACCACACATGTACGCTCATATGTATATGTTAATAGGCGCTGCGCACATAAACACACACACACAAACACACACACACATGCATACATACCAGCACATATACATCATACACATGCATACACACACACACACACACAACACACATTCACACAACACACACACCACACAGCACACATACAGACACACACACACACACACATACACACACACACACACAACACACACACACACACAACACACACACACATACACAACAAAACACACACACACACAACACACACACATACACAACAAACACACACAAACAAACCTAACCCCCACCTAACCATCCCCAAAAACCCCACACCTCTTTGCCAAACACGAATTCACCCCCCACCCTCTCACCTCTCCCACCCCTACCCTCACCACCCTCTCCCACCCTCTCCCCAGAACCAACTCCCCCACCCTCACCCCCACCCTCCCCCCCTCTCCCACCCTCTCCACCCCCTACCCTCACCCACCCTCTCCGAGAACACCTCCCCACCTCACCCCCACCCTCTCCAGAACCACTCTCCCCCACCCCACCCCACCTCTCCCACCCTCTCCCACCCCTACCCCTACCCTCACCCACCCTCTCCCACCCTCTCCCATCACCCTCTCCACCCTCACCTCTCCCACCACTCTCCCACCCTCTCCCACCTACCTCACCCTCCCCAACCCTCTCCCACCCTCTCTCCACCCTCTCCCCCCCCCTACCCTCACCCCCACCCTCTCCACCCTCTCCCCCCCACCCTCTCCACCCTCTCCCAGAACCAACCCTCTCCACCCTCTCCCAACCTCTCCCACCCTCTCCCCAGAACCAACTCTCTCCCACCCCACCCTCTCCCCCTCTCCACCCTCTCCCGAACCAACCTCTCCCACCCTCTCCTACCCTCTCCACCCTCTCCCAGAACCAACCCACCCCCATATCCATCCGCGGGACAATTCGCTCAAATAATACCCACTTGGCCTCACCTTCTGCCTCATCCGCTTGATGCATTTACCCAATTAAGGCTTCGATTAGCGGGAGTCGTTGTGGATAGCGCGGGTCGCACTTATCCAGCACTGATGTGATTTGGCAGCGGTCGTTTGCGCAAAGATTTTGGCGTGAGGGAATAGAAACCGTAGCGAAGGCAAAGTAAAGAAGAAGGAAAATGGGAAGTGGGAAAGGGGGAGATAGATGGAGAGCGAAGGGGAACGTCGAGAGAGTCTTTTGCAATGATATATTCAAAGAGGTTTAATAACGTTGCGTATATGAGAGAGAGAGAGAGAGAGAGGATAAGAAAAAAGGAGATAATTGATGGGAATGAAGAGATGGGGGGAAAAAAGAGAGAATAGTCTGATTTGAAAATAACGAAAGTGGGAACCAAGAGAAAGATAAATGAAAGGGGGGAAATGTAGCGGAGAAATGAGGAAGCTATAAGGAAAAAAAGGTAATAACGAAGAGAGAGAGAGGGGGAAGAAGGAGAGGAAGAAAGGCGGATAATGAGAGATATTACGAATTAGAGGTGGGGGGAAGAAGAGCTTAAAATAAGGGACAAGAGGGTAATGATCGAGGAATTAGAAGAGAATAAGAGATAAAAAGGATAAAAAGGATAATAGGAAGACTGATGGGTAAGTAAGGAGGGGAAGGGTGTCGCAGGAGGGGAAAAAGTGAGAGAAAATCTGTTTGAATGAGGGAAGATGATGAGATAAGGGGAGGGGAGAAAGGGGAAAGATAGGGGAGGGAAAAGGGAATAGAAAGAGAGAAGGGGAGAGTATGTGAGAGAGAAGGGGTGTCGAGGAAGATGCGAGAGAGAAAGAGAGAGAGGAGAGATATGGAAGTGAGTGAGTGAGTGAGAGAGAGATGCAGAGAAGAGAGAGAGAAAGATAGAGAGAAAAGTGAGTGAGTGAGTGAGAGAGAAAGAGAGAGAGAGAGAGAGAGAGAGAGAGAGAGAGAGAGAGAGGAGAGAGAGAGAGAGAGAGAGAGAGAAGAGAGAGAGAGAGAGAGAGAGAGAAGAGAGAGAGAGAGGAGAGAGAGAGAGAGAGAGAGAGAGAG
Source organism: Penaeus vannamei (assembly GCF_003789085.1). Taxonomy (NCBI): domain Eukaryota; kingdom Metazoa; phylum Arthropoda; class Malacostraca; order Decapoda; family Penaeidae; genus Penaeus; species Penaeus vannamei. The sequence goes on along the minus strand of NW_020870139.1, from coordinate 1,713,999 downwards.
AGAGAGAGAGAGAGAGAGAGAGAGAGAGAGAGAGAGAGAGAGAGAGAGAGAGAGAGAACAAAAAATCAATTTCAATTATAATTAAATCCTTTCATTTTGCCAAATAATGTACACTTCTACGTTTATATATATAGAACATATTATGGCTGATCCCTCAAGGAGTAACACCCTTATGAAGGCTCCCTGAAGCACTATTTAGTCAACATAATTATCATAACATCTACTATCCCTAGTAATTCGTATAAAAGGTCAGCATTTGAAAAATCTATCTATATATGCAGTAATTGTTTCTATTAACACGAAGGTAACAACAATACATTAAATAAATACGTATATTAATATCATGAATGGCTAGAAGATACAGTCTGGTTTCCAGTTAAATTAACACATTATTATACTATATACGATTATGAACATAAACAAAAAGTTTAATTAATACCGACCCATTATATGATATCTATTGGATCATTTCATGTTGTGTTTATTTATCAGTTCCGCAATTGAATTCTCTGAAAAGTATCATCATTGCAGATAAGTTTGCTATAATTTATAACATAATTTATAATTTATAATTTATAACAGATAAGTTTGCTATAATTTCCTATGTCAGTTAAACACAACGTAAAAAGAATGGGTCACAATATTGAATCCTTGGGTACCCCGTGGTTAATAAAAGATAAATATTAAGATAAACATATTGTTGTCGAGTTGTGAGATATGTTAATCAGTGCCAAATGCTTAAGGCGGGTTTAAAGTAGCTTCCTATAACAAATTTCCAATCAAGTTATTTCGAAATTTCGTTGGTTATATCGGAAACAGTCGTTTTATTGGATTTAATCGATCATGAAGCCCTATGGAGATTCATTAATTACAGCATTGTCATTCAGATTCTCAGTTAATCTTTCGTGCAAAAGTTTCTTCGATTTTTTATTAAATTTCTTTTGTATTTCTTATTTATTTATTTTATTTTATTTTATTGTATTTACTTTTTTGGTACAAGGAACTGGAATAGGTCGAAAATTTCCCTAAATACACTTCCTGAATTGAAGCTGTTTTAAGTTAATCTACAAATTTGTCATTGGTGAATGTAAAGCTTATAATGTATATGAGTGGCTTCATTACGACTGATAAAACTCTTTTGATTATGCTAATAAGAATGTTATCATGTCCTTGGGAAATTAATCTAATTTATTTATGATTTCGGGTTAAAAGAATTACTGTTAACATTTCGTTCCACAAAAACTGTCTCTTAAGTCTCGAATTTGTTGTTTGAAAAATATTTATTCAGTTCATTAATCATAATTGTGGGATTACTCATTTCAGTGTCATTAACGATTTATTTATTTGGCTGATTGTTATTATTCCTCTTTAGGACATTATCTAAAAAAAAAAAAATTGAATTCGAATGTAAGTGGCTACTTCGAAAATTTATTTCTTTTAGGTTGATTTTCCCTTAATTAAGAATTTTATGACAGTTGTAATAGACGATTTACTATAACTTTTACGTTCCATAATATTTGCTTTGATGTGGGAAAAATCTCTTCGAAATATGATTAAAAAATGCTCATATAAAGTTGTCGTGTTAGACATTGGGGTTATTATTAGCGAAAATGAGCCAGATGATTTTTAGTCCCTGATACAAGTAATTTTCCTAGTCGTTGATTTATATTCATATTAAAAATATTAATTACAGGTGATCTAGGAGAGGGGATAGAGCTACCACGTACTCGAGTAGCCTTTGTAATAGTTACAAAAAATAGTCTAGAGCAGAGGTTCCCAAACATTTATAGAATGTTACCCCGATCATTATATAATAATTTCTATGGCCACCCTTCCCGCTATCACTTGGCAGATGCTAAAGCTCTGTCGCATGGAGAAAATCAGGGTCTTCCTCTCTCTCTCTCTCTCTCTTCCTTTCTCTTTTCCTCTCCCTCTCTCCCTCCCTTCCTCCTTTCCACTTTTCCTCTCCCTCTTTCCCTTCCCTTCCTTCCCTTCCCTTTTCTTCCCATCATTCCTGTTTTGACACACTCAGCACCGTCGCATGGACAAAAAATCAGAAAAAGTATCTCTCTCTCTTCTTCTCTCCTTCTTTCCTCCTCTCCTTTCCTCTCCCTCCTCCCCTTTCTTTTCCTCTCCTTCTTTCCACCCTTCCCTTCCCTCCTTCCCCTTCTCTTCCCATCCTTTCCGCAATCGCTTGGACACACTCAGCACCGTCGCGTGGATACAAAAAAAAAAAATCAGAAAAGTCTCTCTCTCTCTCGTCTCTCTCTCTCTCTCTCTTCTCTCTCTCTCTCT